>APFE030414606.1:7243-29200 GCA_000404065.3 Pinus taeda
GACAAGCTGTTCCCAAGGTCTGATGATGGGCTTGGGAAGTGCAAACTGAGTTTCTGCATCTGCATGTACAACTGCTACCTTGTTTGAATGAACAGGAACATTATTGACTTGCTGCTGATGGGTGGTTGTCTCAATGTTCTGAACAAAAACAGGTTCATAATTATGTCGATTTTGATGTAGCTCTTCTTGCTGTAGCTGTGATTCAAGTTGTAAAAAATCTATCTTTTCCTTTGCATTTTGTAGACAGACTTGAATGTCTGTGAGAGAAACGTTGCTGAGTTTTAATGTATCATGATTAGAGGAATGTATCAGAGTTTTTAAGAACTCTAATATTTCAGTAATTGTAGCCATTTTTCTTCAATGTCACTTAAAAACTGATCACAACTGAGCCAACAGCAACAGAAAAATAATATTGTACTCTTACTACAAGATCTTGTAAGGGCTTGTCAAATGGCAACAATGTAGCGAAAATGGTTGATGGAGCAAGACCTGAGTAAGCTGGATGTTACCAAGTTGCATTCATTTTCTCCAGAGGTCATTTCTCGTCAAGCTACAATAAACATTGGTACAATTGGGCACATGGTAAATCAACAGTCCACAGTTCGTTTCAAGAATGAACTGGAGCGTAACATCACTATTAAACTGGGATATACCAATGCAAAAAAATATATAAATGTGAAGATGAGCGTTGTCCTTAACTTCAAACTTCAGAGCATCTGGCTGCTATGGAAATCATGCAAAATCTCTATAAGAAACTGCTCCAAAATCTCTACAAGAAACTGCTCCTAGAATGACTGCCAAAAAATGTCTTCAAAATTGCTTCAAATTCACTTCATAATGCTGATCAAATCTTCATCTTAAGACATTTCACCCACTGGCAATCCTCTACTATCATCGGCGCTAGTTATAGGTTGGATTTATTCACGGAAAAGGTTCTGATTTAACGCTGATGACTATATATATCCGCCCCCTTAATACAGTTCCACTGACGAATATACAACTCAGACATCCACGGGTTGCAAATAGAGTGCATGCACAACACAGCGTCCTCGGAAATTAACCATACAACATGTATATATATTTTTACTTGCACACATCCGTAGGCTGTTCTTGTCTTTATTTGATATGGGCGATAGTTATAGGCAGGCGTTATCATGCAGAAACTTATCCTTCAATTTCTGGAAATCTCACAAGTTATCACTTGAATGCGGAGACATTTCAGTCATATGTTTCAAACCATAAGCTTTTACATACAGATTCAAATCCATCCCTTTAAATACTTCGGACATTCCCATAAACAATCTCAAAATATATTGCTGGATTCAATTAAAGAGTGCGCCTTACCTTTAAACTTCATCTGCTTATTCCCAACAGTGGCTTTCCGTGAAGTCTTAACAGCGATACTCAATATACACACAATATATACAGTATGTTCTTCCCTTACCTTTGGTATCGGCAACGGTTATATAGCTGGACCGCTATCATGTACAAAGACTCATGTAGATGTATATCGCACAGGCAATGATTACAGGCGTGATTTTATCATGGTAAAGACTCGGATTGACAACTATGTATCTCTGTCTCTACACTATTCGGTCAACATATCCATAAATCACAATCGCTAAACAACAAACGGAACCGATACGCTGATATGTGGTCTTGGATATATCACTCACCAGTTCCTCTTTCTCGCCGGTTGATGTAACGAGCCGCTCCCTACTTTCGAACGGACGACACTGTCTGTATATTTTGTCACAGGTTATATATATTCGGCTTTCAATTTCGAAACTTTGTAATTCACACACACAGTAACCTTCGAAACCGATGCACATACGCACACAACAGACAACTTCAATCATAACTGAGATGGAACGCAAGAATTTAGTGAGGACAGATTGGTCGCAATAGGCTTGTGTGAGTAGGAATTTCTACACTGATGATAGAGCGATTGGTTAGTCAAGGTATATGATTAAATCATTACTTCTCTCCTTCGCCATGGACGAGAGTGAGAATTTTCAGATTGTATCCATCAAATGGAAACAGGTAGACACAGACAGCTAGAGGAAGGGAACTTTTCCAACATCTCTGGTACAACTGTAGTGGTTTAGAAGAAATAGATGAGACCAACAACGATCTCCATAGTCACACCCTCTCTAGTGCTCATTGTGAATGCTAGCCTTTTTAAAATAGCGCTTAACAATCAATCGATTAGACGACGACAACTTTTCTCCTTAGCTGAACCCGCTAAACCTTCTTGCTATGTGGACTAAATCAACTAACATGGCAACGAAACAACTTACATGGCATCAGCTCTAGCGAAGAGATATGCAACTCAATCAACGTGGGTAGGGACAACGTTCTATTGCAACTTCTCACACGTGGATCAACACAGTTCTCCAACGCCACAACGAGCATTAATAGACGATTGTCTCTTCCATGCCCACAATCGACAGAGCCTTCATGCTACTCCTCAGACCATCACGACATTTAATCAAACACAGGTCATGCGTTTAATCCCATTCTTGACACCACGGTTCATATCCCACAGCGGCTATTAGAGGTAGTTCAGGACAGCGTATGGGCCGAGGTCGATTCACATACACCAACCACTTCAGGCGTTATTTGTCAGCAGGCATTTCCTTTCCTTCAGGCGTTCTTTTCAGGCAGCGTTTCCTTTCTTTCAGCCGTTCTTGTCAGGCAGCGTTTCTTGTCATGCATCGTTTCCTTCAGGCAGTGGACAGAGGAGCAGAAAGCAGGCAGTGCTGGTCAGGTGGCAGCTAAATTCTAGCTGAGGAAATATTCATAAGTAATGGCAGAAACCATAAAACAAATGGTTCAAATATTAGCAGGGCAGGATATCGCTTACTCTGATACCATGTTAAACACACATGGTGAGCGAGAACAAATAGGAAAGATAAAGCATGCAATTCAATTTTTATTCACAAATGATACATATTTATAGTACATGTGGTGACCGTTGGGATTCACATCCCAAGGTCCCTTGGACTGCTTAGTCTCTTTAGCTTCCACACTAACCCATTTAGGATTAGGTGTCCAACACTTTTCTTCCCACATGGGTGTTGTTCAAGGTTTGCAAGGATGATCTTACAAATGTTCAACCAAATCGAGCCCTAACTCCTTATACCTCGACCTCATTGGGGACATGCAAAGAAGGATCAAGAAAGAGTAGACCTCTCTGATACCATTGATCCGAATTTAAATAGGAACAAAAAAAATTGCAGATATAACCATAAACATAGAGATGAAACAGAAATAAAACTTCATTTCATTAATATCAAAGAACTGAAATATGCTTACATACATAATGGGAATAAACTAGCTCGGGCAATGGTAGCTTATCTCTGAGAAGAGATGTGGTAGCTACATGCTTATGAATTGTGTTACAATGAGGCTTGAAGGCCTATTTATTATTGAGAAACAATGGAAAACCACGAACATCCAAAACCCTAACCCTAGGAGATTAAACACCAAACTATGGGCCCCATTGGGGTAAATTGGTACATCAAATCTTGGGGTCATAACTTTCGCATATGATCTCTATTTGATGCACACTATACCTCGTTAGAAAGATGTATCTGAGGACTACAAATGCTAACAACAAATGTTGAAGAGAAAACTCTTATTTTCCGCCTATGATTTTCCAAAAAAATGTCATTTAGGGCCTCAAAACGGCTCTCGAAGTTCAGGACCCAAAAAATTGCCAAAAAAGTAAACTATGCTACAATTAAAGAAACTGAAAAACTAAAAGAAAAAATGGTTGGGGTATAAGGGGAATAGGCGGATGGCCACCAATATTCACTTGGATCATTGGAAAAATTTAGTGCCCGACCCAGGTCATTCTAGAGGTAGGTCTTCACAATATAAACAGACAATCTATCTCTATTGGTTAATGAAGAATATAGTAGCCAAGGCCATGGCTAACCCTTCTGTTGATTCTTCCAATACTAATCATGGAATTTCAGAAATTCATAAGGAATTTCAATCGATTCAGTCCCATCCAACAAAAAGATGGATGTCTTAGTCGCATTGAGAGACATATTATGTGCCTCCCTAAGACAGAACTACTTGGTTCGAGCACGAAGGATCCAACTCCACTGGATTATTTTGATGATTAGTAGAATGTTTGGATTAGTCTTTGTTTTTAATTTTGTCATATGAAGTATTTGTATACTACGCTTTCTGGTTTTTTTATTTAGAATGCAATGTTGAAAATGCAACAAGAAAATCCTAATTTAATTTTATCCTTTAATTAAATTAGGAATTAAATTGTAATTCCAAATTTCATGACAACTTGTAATAGTTAAGTATGTTAATTAGACTTAGTTGTCTTAGTTAAGTCAAGTTAGGAGTCTAACTAGAGTCATGTAGAGTGTCTCCTACTTTTTAGGAGCCCTGGTTGAGTTTACTTTGAGTTGTAATTATTTAATTCAGTTTAACTGAGTTAAATTCAGTTAAGCTAGTTCCAACTAATGGAAGAATTAGTGGGAGATCTAGTAGTGGGGTGTAACCTGCAGTAGTGGGGTGTAAGAAACACTCATTAACCATTAAACTGAAGATTCACTCATAATGAACTGATGCATGTTATATTAGAGAAAGACCCAATTGAGATTGGAGTTTAAGGACAATGTACTATCAGTTGTATAATCATATTCATTGTACATGTGGCATATGCAATCATAGGAAGGCCAATGAGGATTTCAAAACTCATATTTGTGGAATTTCCCAATTAAAGATGGGCTAATTTCCAAGGAAACTACTCAAGGAAATAAGAGCTTGGCAAGTAGCAGAATTGGCTAAGTATTGGCTAAAGCTTATCTAGGAAGTAGTGAGATAGATTGACATAGTGTAGAGGTTTATCAAGCTTGAGCAAAGAATTATAATCTTATATTTTTTTATTAATGCAATATATAAATATTAGGGGTTTTTAGCTGTGGCTTTCCCCAGAAAATTACTGTGTTATGTGTGATTGAATTATTTCTGTTTTATGCTTTGTGATTTCATCGATTGTTTATTGTTTCCACTGATGAGTAGAGTAGATTCAAGTCAATTGTTTTAGCATATTACAATTTGCAGTTTGAATCTACAAGGAATTTCTACATGGTATCATAGCTGAAATTATTATACAAGAGGAGAATACGAGTTTGTCTTTTGCAGGAGAAATCAAATTTGTAGTGTCATACTTGAGAGCTAGTAGGATGTCGTTCTACGGTTTGAGACTCGAATATGTCCTTAAGGGTAGTTTGAATTATATTTCTTGGAAGGAAAAGATAGAGGCAGCGTTGGAAGACAACATGCTTAAGGAATTCATAAATGAAGATATTCCTAAGCCAACTAATGCTCAGGATCTGGCAAGGTGGAGAAAGTGTGTGACAAAAGGTGAGAACAATTATCCTAGAAGGAGTTCAAGATCATATTGTCTCGAAATTCCATAGCAAGGAAAATCCATTTACAATGTGGAAGGCCTTGACAGACCTGTTTCAAAACAACAGTGACCAAAGGAAGTTGGCACTGAAGGACAAGCTCAGAAAAATCAAGATGGAGTAGGGCAACACGATGCTAAAGTACTTGACCAAGTTCACCCAATGTCAGGATTAGCCTGGAAGTGTTAGTGTTATAGTTACTGAAGATGATCTAGTGAGCCTAACATTTCTAGGCCTTTGCAAGAGTTGGCACAACTACTAGGACACGTTAATGGGAGGGAGAAGCTATCATAGTGGGAGCGATTGTGGTTTGACTTAGTACAAGAAGAGATTCAGCGGAACACCAGAGATGGATCCTCATCCAAGCATGATGATGAGGATATCTGTGCCTTAGTTTGAAAAGCGAAGAAAGGGAAGAGGAAGTAATCCCATTCCAAATCAGATTCTAGTAAGGGCGACAAGAAGAAGGACATGTCGAAGATTAAATGTTTTCATTATCACGTGCTGGGACATTATGCCACAAAGTGTCCACACAAGAAGGCCAGTAAGAAGCCTTCAAAAGGAGTGGTAGGTGAAGCTCTTGTTTCACAATTTGAACTGGATTTCATCCTCATTGCTTGCATGGTGACATCAGTGATGGGTAGTGTGTTGTATTTGGATAGTGGAGCTTCATTTCATATGACCAAAAACAAAGAGTTCTTCAGTGAATTGCAGGAGAAAGACCTCCATATGCATATCGAGATGTGAGATGATGGGAGGTATAGCATGACCAACATTGGTACTATTACCTTTCAAAGGGAGTTTGGTTCTCCTCTAAGATAAAAGATGTCATGTATGTTTCAGGTTTGAAGAAGAATTTGGTTTCAATTGCCATGTTGGAGGACCATGGCTACGATGTGATATTTAACAAGGGAAAGGTTTTCCTTTATCACATAGCATCATGACAGGTAAAGTAGATTAGGGTTTGGGTCAAGAACCTCTATAAATTGTATGTAGAAGAATACACAACTTTTATCACTAAATCAAAGAAGGTGCAGAGTCGAGACATCAATGAGTTGTGGCATAGAATATTGGGTAACTTTCACCACGGAGCTTTGAAGATCATGCATCAAATTTTTACAAGACTTCCCAAGGGTACACTAGAGTAGAGAGACACATGCAAAGGGTGTACATTGGGGAAGTACACCAAATCTTACTTTCATGATAAAGACATTCGAGCACAAGCGATCCTTTATAGAGTTCACTTAGATGTGTATGGACTCTTCTTGACAACATCCATGACGAAGCACATGTATTATGTAATAATTGTTGATGATTTTTCTCATAAGTGCTAAATTTTCTTCATGCAGAAGAAATATTAGATGTTCACTAAATTTTGTGAATTTAAATCACTTGTTGAGAAATATATTGGAAGGAAATTTAAAGATCTTAGAAGTGATAACGATAGAGAATACATGTCAAATGAATTCAAAAAAATTTGTGCATCAAAAGGCATTTGTCAAGAGTTAATAACACCTCATAACCCACAACATAATGGTGTGGCTGAAAGGAAGAACAAAAATATTGTGGGAGCAACACATAAAATGTTACATGATTAGTGCCTACTGTTGCACTTATGGGTTGAAGCATGCAACACAATTGTTTATTTTCAGAACATAAGCCCTCATCAAATTCTCAGAATGATTACACCAGAAGAAAATTTTTCAAGTAAGAATCCAGATGTGGCACACTTTAGGATATTTGGTTCATTAATCTACTGTCATGTTACCAAGGATTCACAAAAAAAGATAGAGCCAACAACTGAGTTGGGCATATTTGTGGGGTACAATGATACACCCCAAAACTATCGGGTGTACCTACCATCCAATAGGTTGACAATGGTTCGTAGAGATGTGAAGTTCGATAAAGAGAAGGTCATGAGATGTTCCCTTGAGAGGGAGCTTAAGTTACATGAAGACGAGGAGCTTTTAGCTCCAAAGGAGGAACCTTTGGATGATGTGGAGCAACCACATGCAGAGGAGTAGAGAGTGGAAGCACCCACTCATGCAAATACTTATAGGGATGGAAGGAAGTGCACTAGAGAGGCTGACATATGAACCATGATGCTAGAGAGAATGTGGGAGCACCCACATTAAAACACAGGCAGAGGAGGTCACCAAATCAGTACACTGGCTACATGGCTTTGATGCGCGAGAGTTTAGAGGTTGAGGCATCCTTATTCGAGTAAGCAGTGCAACAACCAATTTGGGTTGATGCCATGTCTGTGGAGTATAATTCCATTATCAGAAACAATGTTTGGGAAGTGGTCCCAAGAAGGTCCCAAGATCAACAGATAAGTCAGTGGTGAGTTCTAGATGGATTTACAAGGTAAATCAAGCAACATATGGGAGTGTGGATAAACATAAGGCCGTATTTGTGGCCAGAGGGTTCTCTCAGGTGGATGGATTAACTATGATGAGACTTCTCCAGTAGCAAGGTACTCTTCATTCAGATCTATTCTAGCACTATTAATGTAGATGGGATGGAAGATACATCAGATGGATGTGAAGACAACATTCCTCAATAGTATGATTGAGGAAGAGGTGTATATTTAACATCTGGAAGGTTTTTCTACCTTCAACAAAGATTCACATGTGTGCAGACTTGAGCGAGTGCTATATGGACTAAAAAAAGCACACCATTCTTGGTACACCAGAATTGACCATTATTTCATCGGTTTGGGCTTCACCAAAAGAGAATTAGATGCGAACCTTTACCATATTGCGTTTGAAGGTAAATTGTTGATTATAGTATTATATGTTGATAATTTGATTCTAACAACTGATGAGAAGCTGATAAAATATTGCAAGAGAATTCGAGATGAAGGACCTGGGGCTCATGCATTACTTTCTTAGTATGTAAGTGTGGTAAGGAGATGAGGAACTGTTTGTCTCTCGGGGAAAGTATGCCAACGAGATACTGAAGAAGTTCCACATGGAGAGAAGAAAACCCATGGAGACTCCTCTAGAAGGTAATTAGAGGAAGGAAGATGCTAGTTTAGGTGAAGTAGTGGAGGATACTATTTATAGACAACTTGTGGGTTCACTTATGTATTTGGTGAAAACATGACCGAAAATGTGTTTTGCAGTTAACGAGCTTAGTCAAACAATGGTTAAGCCAACCAAAATTTATTGGAAGATAGCTAAACATGTGTTGAGATACCTTAGAGGTGCCACTCAATTTGGTCTTTGGTATAAACAGACAAAGGGAATGAAGCTTGAAGGCTTCACAAATACAGACTAGGAAGAGATTCCATCCGTCAAGAAGAGCACATCAGGGGGAATATTTAGTATTGGGTCAACAACAGTTTCTTGGTTCAACATGAAGCAAATATAAGTTACACTCAGTTCAACAGAAGTAGAGTACATGGCTGCTAGTCAAGCAACTTGTGGGGCTATCTGGATGAGGAAGATCATTGTTGGATTATTTGGTTAGCATATGGATCCTACAATGATTTACTGTGACAATCATAGTTGTATCAAAATATTTGAGAATCTATTTTTTCATGATCGGTCCAAGCATATTGACATCTGATATCATGATCTATGAGATTGTGTGCAAAGGAGAATCATGTTGTTGGACTACATTCCTACAGAGGAGTAAGATGCAAATATTTTGATAAAGGCATTGTCGAGATACAAATTCAAGTTTCACAGAGGCAAGATCAAGGTAGAAAATAATCCCTTTCTTGTTGAGAGGAAGTGTTGAAAATGCAACAAGAAAATCCTAAGTTAATTTTGTCCTTGAATTAAATTAGGAATTAAATTGTAGTTCAACATCTCATGATAATTTTTAATAGTTAAATAGGTTAATTTGACTTAGTTGGCTTAGTTAATACGAGTTTGGAGTCTAACTAGACTCATGTAGAGTGTCTCCTACTTTTTAAGAGCCCTTGTTGAGTTTATTTTGAGTTGTAATTATTTGCTTTAGTTTAACTGAGTTAAGTTCAGTTAAACTAGTTCCAACTGATGGAGGAATTAGTGAGAGATCTAGTAGTGGGGTGTAACCAACAACGATCAACCAGTAAACTAACGATTCACTCATAATGAACTCATGCATGTCAGATCAGAGAAAGACCCAGTTGATATTGGAGTTTAGGGACAATGTACTATCAATTGTATAATCATCGGAAATGTACGAGTGGTTCATGAAATCATAGGAAGGCCTATGAGGATTGCACAATTCATACTTCTGGAATTTCCCAATTAAATATGTGTTAATTCCCGAGGAGACTACGCAAGGCAATAAGAGCTTGGAAGGTAGCAGAATTGACTAAGTATTAGCTTGAGCTTGTTTGGGAAGCAGTGAGATAGATTGAGATAGTGTAGTGGTTGCTCAAGATTGAGTAAAGCACTGCAATCTTCTCATATTTTCTAATTAATGCAATATACAGATAACAAGGGTTTTTAGTTGTGGCTTTTCCCATAAAATTATTGTGTTATGTGTGATTGATTTTTTTTTCCCTTTTATGCTTTGTGATTTAATCCATCATTTATTGTTTCCGTTGATGAGTAGAGTAGGTTCAAGTAAATTTTTTTAGCATATTATAATTTGCAGTTTGAATCCACAAGGAATTTCTACATGTAGAAGATTTAAAGATACTTAGACATATATAGTTTTTCTAGACGATCTTAAGCTTTTCTATTTTTGGATGGCCTATAATGCAGTTAGGTGGCCAATAGATCTGGTTTTCCTTTGGGCAAGTTGAGGCCACCTAACCACTTGAATTCTGGTTGTAACATGTCTTTTGAATAAAATGAATGAAAAGGTCCTGCCAATATTTAAAAAAAAAAAACTTAAAGGTCTTCATTGAAATTGAAGGATGAAAGGAAGCATAGGTGTAGAAAATCCTTCTTACACTAATCAATAGGATATTTAGAATTGAAAAAACCATTAAACAAATAGTTGTTGATGATAAGTAAAAAAGGTGAAAGAAATAACAAACTATTACATAATGATTTCCTGGACGAAAATATTACACTCCAAAGCAAGCTCAATATATTTTTTAACAATGAACAATTATTGAAATATGATTTTAGTATTGTGATCTTAACAACAATGATCTACAACATAAAGGTCCTTGAGAAATTTCGATAGAATAATAGTAAGTTAAAAATCTCTCATATTTTCTCCAACTCAAGCACTAAATAAATAGGCATAATAAAACCATAAAATACTTATAGTTTTCCAATTCTATATGTTGGTAAACACAAGCAATTAATTGGACAATTGTCACACCTCAACACTTGTTACCTACTATTGCTCAACATTTATTACCTATTGTTTCTTAATATTTCTTTGTACAATACTATAATATGTATAGCACACATGTGCCAACATTCTCCCACGTGCCAAATATGTTGCAATAATATAAGGGAGAATGTGTCAGTATAAAAGCTAACTACTAGGGGACACAAGGCCCATATACTCAAAGGACCCCTTGAATTTACCCATGCTTGTCATCTTTGACATTTTCCAAAGTGTCAACTTTATGAAATGTAAACTTTTTCCATTATATACCATGTACTTAACTAAATGATACTAGATATCGATATCTTTTGTATTTGCATGAAATGTTAGGTTCTTAGCTAGACAAATGCCACTATTATTGTCACACTAGACTGTAATAACTCTTTCATTTATTCCTAAATTTGAATGCAATTTAAGAAGAAAATTGGCTTCCTCATAAGCATGAGTAGTTGCCATACACTCAACTTTTTTAGTAGACAAAGTGACCACAAATTGTGACTTATTCATTCAATTCACAACTCCACCAAATAGTCAAAATGCGTATATGCTCATATATATTATTTTATCTACATCCCTTTTCCAATTAGAATCTGTATATCCCTATAGGATCCATAAAACATAATTGTGATATTAAATGGAATATTAAGAAGTGATGCAGGAGCATCATAATAAAATATGTATTTTTATAAACATAGAATTTTTGAGAATTCTATATTTTTGGGAAGTACTAGAACAAAATTGTTTTTAGGAAAAAGTTATGAAAGGCTCCTAAAATCAATAGGTTTTCTCTCAACGTCCTTAAAAAATCGAGGAGAGGAATTGTCTCTTAAGAAACTCTAAATATTTCCTTCTCAAGTATAAATAAGATTGTAATGATTTGTTGGAAACCAAGAAAGGTTCTAGGTTTTTAATAAAATTATAGTTGAGTGTTTTATAAGTTGAGTTCTCTGTGTCATCATTTTGGTCTTAGAGACAAATTTAGTGTGTGAGATATTTTATGTGGAAAATGATTCGCTATGCATGAGCAAGTTGTGTGTAATACACTATTGTAGGTGGAAAGATTTGTGGAGAGTAAGATGCTTGACGACTTGTGTGTAGCATTGAGGCTACATAAAGGCTATGTAAAAGATGAATACGCATATAAATTATGTAGAATTTGGATATACAATGAGACCTGTCTGTGGAACCAATTGCTTGTAAGATAAATTGTGTAAAAGATGTCACATAGGGCTTGAGAAACTTAAATTGGTTGAGGAAGACCAATTTCCAACCAAATCTTACTCGAAGAAGTAAGAAACATAAGAACAAGATTATATGCAATGGATACAACAGAAAGAAGAAGATTCAACACTGGCGACATCAACAATCTAGAAGAGCCATTAGAAGAAGAAGAAGCTAACATTCAAGAGGAGACTTCAAAAGAGAAAACGATCAAGATAATCACATGATTGAGAAGTAGGCCAAGGTTTGGGGTACCCATGTAAGAGGGAAACTTAAATGATGAAGAGTTGATTGATTGGATCAATGCTATGGTCAAACATTTCAAATATGAGGATCTGGCCAAGGAGAAGAAGGTGAAATTTGAAGTGAATAGATTGAAGGAACAAACCTCACTCTGGCGGGATAACTTGCAAGAGTAATGGAGAAACAAAGGCAAGAAGAATATTATTGGATGGAATCAAATGGTGGTGAAATTAAAAGGTAAATTTCATCCTCAAGATTATTAGCTAAATCTTTTTAGACAAATGCAAAATCTCAAATGAAAATCAATGTTTGTAAAATAGTATACATTTTTTTAAAAGTTAAGTATAGGGGCTAGTTATGTATAAGAAGGCATTGAAAATGTTGCTAGATATATTAATGGTTTTAGATATGAAATCTAAGATGAGCTAACTATTTTTGCTTTAAGAACTGTTGAAGAAACATATAAGGTAACTCTCAAGGTGGAAGAGAAATTAAAAAGGAAACAAATCTAGAGAGAAAAGGAATGAAATGCAGTAGGAAGCAAAGGAGAAACAAGTAGCCGTGGAATATTTCCATAGCACCCAGAAGAAGGAAGAAGTTCCCATCAGCCAAAATAATCATCAGGAAGAGGATATTTCAGAGGAAGAAGAGCATATCAAAGAGGTAGAGGAATAAAATTTGTTGTTAGATGCTACAAATGCTCAAATAATGTGTAATAAAAGAATGTTCAAAACAAGCTAAGTACCCTCTATAAAAGAATATTTAGAAATAAGTTCTAAAAATGAATAAATGCATAAAGAATAAAAATATAGAAGGTGTGACACCCCCTCCTCCTAGGTCCACCCAAGAAATCATCTAGCTAGGGTAAACATGCAACAAGAGAGGCTAATACAAGGGATTCAACTTCCTTGGTGACCTTAAGGAAATGGAACTGACAAAACATATCAAGCAAACCCATCCACTTAAGCAAAAACACCCTTAGGAGACATGTTTATCACTTAGACATCCTATCCCTGAGTCCCACTGATGATTTAAGCCTTTTCACCCATGGTAACTCTCATGCTATAGGCAAGACAATGACTAGAAGCCAAATTCACTCTCATAGGCCTCCGTGCTAGCGTCCCTAGACTTTTTCCAGCAGATCCATGCCAACGTCCCTGAGATTTGAGCCACTTTTCTAGCCTAGAATCCCGATCTCTTCCTAGAACTTATTATAACCTTCAGATCCATCAAGGACATGATGAAAATATAAGCAATTCAAAAATCAACCCCAGGACTAGGCCTCAATATCCCAAACCGAGAATAACATTTTGTTAAACACTTGGCATCAATGCAACCTACAGGTCTAGGATACAAGACAGAGCATAAATGACTAAAAGAAATTATGAAATATAACCAGAAGGATCACCTCATTCTCTATTGAACTTGTATATCATCAATCAAGTCTTGCATCCATCCATTCAACAATTACAAGTAATTACATGAAATAACCATGACATGAACCCGTCATTTAGTCATGCTTATAACCAACATAAAACCATATAAATATCATAGATATGAAAGCAATCAAATCCACATATAAACAAGTGAAAAAGTAAAAGAACATAGTTTTTATTAATCATAGGTAAATCTGACCACGTTTGGGACTTCCACGTACCACCTGACCATAGACATAGTTGAACCAAATATCTCTTTTAGCCAGTAACCCCAGTGCCATATTCCAAGCATGAATGAAGGATCGCATAGAACAACCAATACATGAACAACCAAGGAATCCAGAGGTTAAACCACCTCCACCCTCATCAAACCGTGATCACACCAAGACTGCCACTCCAATCACAATTGAGCCGAACTTGGAATGCCATCCGAAATCCGTCACTATCCTTGAGGAATTTTCCATCTCCTTGTCTCTTAGGCTTTACTGCAATCCAATCCCGGACCACTAGGCCCTAAAATGAGACCAGATTCTTAGGATTTACCGTAATCCAAACTTGGATCACTAGGCCCTAAACCAAGACTCCTCCCTCGGGCTTTACCATGTATCTCTCCAAAACTGGTTAGGGGATTCCTAGGCCTCTGGGAATGAACCTTGAGACCACCTCCACCCCGGATTCCAAAATCCATCGAGAAAGCCAAATCTGAAAGCCAAGATAAACATCCCAACATACCATGACATTCAGAAAAAGGGAAGGCTAGGCTGAAAACTACTGTCATAACATTGCAAAACCATGCCATCGAAAACAAGAGAACCATACACCAACATGTAAAATCCATGCATGTACAAACTAGCTAGGAAATCACATATGCAAAAAGTTACCTGCAATTATTTCTGCTGAAGCTACTTAATACTATTTTTCTTTCCTTAATCCTTGCTTTCCTTCCTTTCCCTTTTCTTGATTTTCCTTCCTTGCTCCAAAGCTAGAGTTCTCTAAGAAAAATATAAGTGACCAAGAGTGATAGAGAGAGAATAATGAGAGAGCTCCAAAAATTGAACTGAAAAAAGGTTACCAAATGATCCTTAGAAGCTTTTTTATTAATGAGGCCTCTATTTTCTTCATTTTCCATTATTTTCCTTCTATTTCCTCCTCACATGTAACTGGTGACCTTTCACCTTACTTTTCTCCTAATTTCCTTTATTTTCATAAATAAATGTGCGAAAATTCCTTTTTTCCTTTTAATTCCTTTGCCTTAGCCTTTGCCAATTTTCCTTAGCCAAAGCACACATCTAGTGATGCCCACTAGGATATCTTTGCCCTACATTTAGCTTGGAATAATTTTCCCTTGCCCGTGGTCTTATTTTTCCTTTATTAACTTTTATTACATGAAATTTTTACCAGGGCTATTATAGAACCCTCCCCCTTGGGGAACACTGTCCTTGGTGTTAAACGAAGCCATGACCTCAACAAAATTGCTGAAAAGGAAACATACTACCCATGGAGCTTTGTAACTTATCTCGTGGCAGTATTTACAATGAAAGACCTGCTCTAAAGAAAGACATCATGACAACTTGACAAGATAAAAACCATAATAACATGACACCCATACTACTTATTGCATCTTAATAACTTATCTCATGGCAATATTTACATCCATATACCAAAACATCAAAAAAACATATGCCAAACATATACCAACATCAAACCAAAACTGCTTTGCCTCAACCGACAAACAATGAAGGATACAGGGTTCACATCTAATCCGTCATCTACCATGTAGCTTCTTCAAATCCAAAGTGCTTCCACTACACTTTAAATTTCTTTATGGCTTTGTTCTTCAACATGAGATGCTTTCACTGTAATATGCATTGAGGCTCCAGCTAGAACTCACCTTCTTGCTCCACTTGCAATACAAACCAATCAATAACATGATCAACATCCTTTATATACTTCTTAAGCAATGAAATATGGAAGAAATCATGGAATTTCACCATTGGAGGCAGTGCAAGTTGATATGCCACAGGTCCAATCCTCTCAAGGATCTCGAAAGGCTCGCAATGTCATGGTGCAAAATTGGCACGTGAACCAATCCTCAAAGAGATTTTCTTGGGATTGATGTGCAAATACAGATGCTCCCCAACTTGAAACTCCTTGAAAACCCTGTGTTGATCTGTATAACTCTTCTGTATATCATGTGTTGCCTTTAGATTCTTCTTTATAACCTGCATTTCCTTCTCCATGTCTGCCAACATATCCGGCCAAATAAGTACCCTGTTCACTATATTACTCCAGCTGATGGGAGTGTTACAACCCTATCCATACAATGCCTTGAAAGGAATCATCCTCAATGACTCCTGATAACCATTATTGTGTGCAAACTCAACCAATGGAAGATACTCCTCCCATTTCCTCTATTGGTGCATCACGTACATCCTCAACATATCTGCCAACATCCTATTGACCCTCTCTGTCTATCCATCTCTCTGTGGATGATTGCTATAGGCTGTTGTAAATCACCTGGATGCTTACATTCTGCCTTGACCTATTGGCAGTCTAAACATCTAGCCACAAACTGTACCACTTCCTTCTTCATATTTGGCCAATAGTAGAACTTACTTATTGCTGTCAATGTCTTTTGATATCCTGGATGACCTGAGTATGGCTTGGTGTGAAGCTCCCTCAATTATAGCTTATGGATCTCATTGCAATCTGACACATAGTTCATGTCTCTTAATAGCACCAAACCATTTTTCATGAGATGATAATTTGCATCCCAATCACCTATACCTGTACCTGTGCTCTATTGTAACTTGTGCATAAAATCTATGTATTTGTCATCCCGCTGTCCTACCTACAATATCCTATCCTATAACTCTGTTCAATAAGAGCTCATAACTGATATATGATTTACATGTGCCTTCTTGCTAAGTGCATTTTCAACCCAATTTTCCTTCCCTTTGATGTATCTGATCTCGAAGTCAAACTCACTAAGTGTAGCCCACCATCTAGATTACCTGGCATTTAGATTTGGCTAGTCAAACAAATACTTCAACCCACTGTGATTGCTCATCAATGTAAACCTCCTGCTAAGAAGATAATGTCTCCACATCCTCAATGGATGTATAATTGCTACTTGCTCAAGATCATGAGTCAGATAGTTTTGCTCGTGCTCGTTTAGTTTCCGTGACTCATAGCACACTACCTGTACTTCTTGCATGGGAAATCCACCAAGTCATCTCTTGCAAGCATCTGTACACACTACAAACTCCTTGTCCATATTTGCAACTACACTTAGCTTGCATTACATTTACCATGCTATTTTTTCCAAAAATAAGTTAAATATCTATTGGTCTCAGATATATGATATATACACATTTAATGTGTTGAAATACAAAAGTACAATTTGTCAAACCCTGGTTGATTTTAATTTACAAAACAAGAGTTCAATGTGTTCCTGCAATTCAAACATTACATCTTAAAAAAAATATGTTGATTATATCCAAAACGTGATTTTCTACCAATTTATGGTATAATTTTTTTTTAATGATTATATCCAAAACATGATTTTGAATCACTTTATGGTATAAAATAATTTTTAAAATTCAAAATAAAATTGTAAAACATTTTACATCCAAGTAGGGGCCAATTAAATTAAGTTTAGAAAACTCATGAATTAACTTGTCACTTAAATTACCTCATATAACAATAAGCATAAATTATGATGAAATGTATTATTTAACATAATGATTAAGAATGCATCAAATGAGAGTGGTTCTAATCAAAAGTAAATTATTATTGATTAAATTTTGAAATAATTAATTTAAGTAAAACAAAATTTAGTTAAAGAAATTTATTAATAATTTAAAATAATTAATTTCCCAAATTAAAAGAATATTTCTATTTAATTTGTTTATGTGTAAATTTGGTGGAGAAGTTGAAATCTTACTGTTAAAGCTTTAGTAACAAGCTTCAAATGATTTTCCACCATTACAGGGGAGTTTCCACAACTATAACAAGGAAACTGGGGAATTGGCACAACTGTAACAAGGAAAGAGAGGAATTGTCACAACTGTAACAAGGAAACAAGGGAGTTGCCACCACTAGAACAAGGAGTTGCAACCACATAATTTGAAGTAAAAAATCAATTAGTTTCACATTTTAGTGATCTTTTTCTTTAAATTATGTGGATGCAACTCCTTCTTCTAGTGGTGGAAACTCACTTGTTATAGTTACGGAAACTCCCTTGTTTCCTTGTTATAGTAGCAACGACTCCCCTACAATGGTATAAACTTGTCTGTAGCTTGTCACTAAAGATTTAATGGTATGGTGTCAACTTTTTCACCATATTTACACAAACAAATTAAATAAAAAAAATATTTCAAAGTGGAAAATTAATTATTTTAAATTATTAATCAAATTTCTTTAACGAATTTTTGTTTTACTTAATTTTATTAATTAAAAAATTAATCAAATAATAATTCAAAATCACATTTTCATATACATCAACATATTTTTTTGAGATATAATGTTTGAATTGGTAGGAACACATTGAAATCTTGTTTTATAAATTAAAAATCTACCAAGTTTTGAATGAATTCTACCTATATGTTTCAAAACATTAAATGCCTATATATTATATATCTGAGATCAATAGATATTTAACTTATTTTTGGAAATAATAGCATGGTAAATGTAAATTATTTTTTTCCATATTTAAAATTTTGATTGAAATGTTATTTTGGCTATTATTTATAGCTTTCTAAAAGTTGTAAACTAAACTTAATTTTTATTATCACACTATAAACCCAATAAGTATTTAAGAATTCATCAAGTCTCACTAGCACAACTGGTTGAGGATGGGCCTTGTCAGCAAGGAGACCCAAGATCAAACCTCATGGGGGGTGGTTATGCCTTGTGCTAGGGGCAGGAGACATGCTAAAGAATCCAGTAAGCTAAGGGATGGTGTGACCTAGGCTGGGTGTGATCCTTGAGTGACTTTGACGACTTAGATGCCTCTAGGTCACGACTCCTCAAGCCACAGGTCAAGACTGGCAGATCATAAACAACTTGACCAAAAAAAAGGCATTTAAAAACTCAGGTTTATGAATTCCTACCAATGGAACAATTTAAAGTTTACAGGTAATGAACACTATTCACCTACCTCAGAAAGGGACCATGCAACCACAACCTATAAAAAGGATCATGCAACCAGACCTTCAAAGGTCTAATTTTATTGGATAATGCAACCATAAGTTCAAAGCTATAATTTTCTTTTACACCCTGTGAAAATTAATATGCAAATCATAGGTTGCATTAAATGAATTATAACTACATGGAATGAGAGAGGTCTTACATATTTAAAGACCTCTTATTATCGCTATATAAAAAATAAACATAATATTTAAACAAATATAAATTTAAAAAATATAGAAATGGTATTTTGAGTTTCAAAATTAAAATTAATTTAAAAATACTTTTATAAATGATTTGTTCTATTATGTTGTTTTTTACATGATCTAATTAAATATAAAATATAAATTCATTGATTTTGTTTAAATTTAATTGATCACACTACTATGTTTCAATCACCCATAACCCCATGCATTAATGGAGCCCTTTCAGGAGAGCATTTATTTGGTAAAGATATATGTCTTTGCAGTTCAAGAATTTGAATTTTGAACCAAACCAATCACATGATTTAAAAATTAAGACAACATATAGATGTCCTTGAAATTTTTTAAGACCTTAGCATTAATTATTATTATTATTATTTTGTTCAGGAGTTTTTACTAGTGATTTTGACATAATGGTGATTTTTTACTTTAAATTATGTGGTTGTAACTCCTTTTTCTAGTGGCACCAACTCCCCCGTTTCATTGTTACAGTTGTGACAACTCCCCTGTTCTATTGCCACAACTCCCCTGTTTCCTTGTTACAGTTGCGAAAACTCCTCCATAATATTGGTTACTCACATGTAACTTGTTACTAGAACTTTACTAGTATTATGTACCTCCTTGTTCTTATGGCGACAACTCCCCTTTCTCCGTGACTTTGACATAATGGTGATTTTTACTTTAAATTATATGGTTGTAACTCATTCTAGTGGTGAAAAATCCACTGTTTCCTTTTTAGAGTTGTGAAAAATCCCCTATTCCCTTGTTACAATTGCGACAACTCCCCTGTAATGGTGACAACTGACAACTCACCTATAACTTGTTACTAAAGCTTTACTGGTATATTATATTGTTGTGCCCATGTAGTCCCCATATTGTTATTATTGTGCCCCATAGAAGCCCACTATTGTTATTATTGTGCCCTTAGATTATTATTGTTATGTTAGGTTTGATTATATTATGACCCTTTAGACTCCTATATATAGAAAGGAGGTCTTGTCATTTGTATCATCCAAGAATTGTTCATTTGAGTAATGTAAAGTAGGTTTCCCCCTCGAAGAGGCTGAATTCTAAGGCGTTTATCTTTATTTTCTATCCTTTTATGAGTTGGTTTCATAACATTTGGTATCAAAACTTTGGATTCCAGGGTTTTGCTGCTCCGAACAAGTCATTGTGGAATTTTCGCTATAACTTCTTTTTGTGATGTTTCAGAAGTGAAAACAAAAACCCATTTGAGCCAAAATCATTTTGAACTTCGGGTCTGAATTTCAGATCTTGTCTCGTTGTAGTTTTGGAGATATGATCTGAGGTAGTTAGTGTTTTTGTAGACTCTTGAATTACATTCCAAATAGGTGACCTGGGGAAAATCGTCATAACTTTTGTTCTGAGTATTAGATTGAAATTTCGTTAGAAGTTTCAGAAATAGGACGACCTGTGGTTTTATTTATATCAGTTTCAAATAATAAGGTAGAAACAATGACATGTGGCACTTTGAACAAGTTCATTCTACTGAACTAGTCTATAATTAGGTCATCGTGGGAGATTTAGCATAACTATTCCTTAGAGAATCCAATCATGATCAAACTTGTGGGGTTAGAAAGAGAACTCAAAGGGCTACTGCAAGATGTAATTTTAGATATTCAAGGTTTGCATTTACAGAGATACAATAGATTAACTATCGAGCTCTTACAAAGTGAAAAAAAGGTGTGTAGTTTGTTTTTAAATTTTGCATAAGATTGGTTTGAAAAATTAGTTTGAAGGAATTCAAAGGGAATAGTGAAGAATTATTAGCATTAATTGATGCTCCAAAGAAATAAAATGGAAATACCTAGTAAGCAACCTGAAAGCTCTAGCATGACTCGTGAATAAGAGGAAGAAATGCAACATGATATATTAAAATTACAAGACCAAGTACAACAAATTTCACTCTCACAAAAGGTAACTGAAGCCAAGATGAATGGCGTGGAACATAATATGAATGACATGAAAGTTAAGATGGATGGCATGGAAGCTAAGATGGATGGCATGGACTCTAATATGAATGGCATGGACGCTAAGATGGAAGAATTGAAGATAAATTTGAATAAGTTGCTACAAGAAATCATTAGTAATGGTGAAAGGGTAGTAAAGGAAACTCAAGATGAGAACAAAATAAATGTTAATCATGATTTCATAGACCCTAATGTTGGATTGAAGACCCACCATGTTCCAAAAATCAATATGAGGAAGTTTTATGGGAAAGATCTCGAAACATGGATACTACAGATGGAGCAATTTTTTGATCTCCATAATGTGCAAAACATAAAAAATGTACGTATTGCAACTTTATATTTAGAACAAAATCAATTTGTATGGTATCGATGGCTTTGATCTCGTAAACAAATTGTCACCTGGGCAATTTTTACGGAAGAAATGATAGCACATTATGAGGATAAAAAAAGAAACACGTTTTTTAGCCAATTGATAAATCTTAAACAAAAGGGTTCAATGATGGAGCACATTGAGGACTTCCAAAAATTGAACATAAGGGTAAAATATATTCCAGAGAAGAATATGATTGATATGTTCATAGGGACTTTAAAGGATAATATCCAACATGAGGTTCTCCTTTGGGAACCTGATTCATTGGATAAGGCATTCAGGTTAGCAAGAAAAATGGAAAGCAAAATTATGGCAATGAGGAAGCCTACCACTCACAACTATGAAGATGGAAGTGTTGTTACCCCTAGCCTTCCACAACCTATAAGGTTGACACCACAACAATTGGAAGAAAAAATAACAAAATCACTTTGTTACAGTTGTGATAAGAAATACACTAAAGGTCATAAGTGTGTTGAGAAGAAATTATTCTACATAGATTGTGAAGAGGAGGAAGAAAATGAACAAGAAATGTCAAAAGAAGAGGATATACTCCAAGAAAAAACCCTAGATAAA
>APFE030414606.1:30091-48931 GCA_000404065.3 Pinus taeda
ACAATTATGTTCGCGAGAGGTTCCCACGTTGATATCATCTATTTCTCCAGATCTCCAAAAAGTCTTGGACAATCATTCCGTGGTATTTGAGACTCCCAAAGGCATCCCACCTATTCGTGATCATGATCATGCTATTCATTTGATTCCACGAAGTGTTCCTCCAAACATCAGGCCTTACAGATATCCCAATACCCAAAAGAGTGAAATTGAACGTATGGTTGCAGAAATGCTAGAGGCGGTATAATTCCACCTAATCAAAGTTCCCAATACCCAAAAGAGTGAAATTGAACGTATGGTTGCAGAAATGCTAGAGGCGGTATAATTCCACCTAATCAAAGTTCCCAATACCCAAAAGAGTGAAATTGAACGTATGGTTGCAGAAATGCTAGAGGCGGTATAATTCCACCTAATCAAAGTTCTTCCTTTGCTTCAATAGTATTGGCGCACAAGAAGGATGGATCATGGCGCATGTGTCCGGATTATCGGGAACTCAACAAGCTCACTATTAAAGATAAATTTACCATTCCTGTCGTTGATGAATTATTGGATGAATTGCATGGAGCAATTTACTTCACCAAGTTGGACCTTCATTCAGGATATTATCAAATCAAAATGAAGGCTGAAGATATTCCGAAAACAACATTTAGAACTCATGAGGGTCATTATGAATTTTTGGTCATGTCTTTCGGCCTTACCAATACACCTTCTACATTTCAAGGTTTGATGAATTCCATTTTCAAACCTTTTCTTAGAAAATTTGTGTTAGTATTTTTTGATGATATACTAATCTAGAACAAGTCTTGGAAGGATCATGTTCAACATGTTGACAGAGTGCTCAAACTATTGGAGGAGAAACAATTATATGAAAAAATCTCCAAATTTTTCTTTGGAGTACAAGAGGTGGAATATTTGGGTCATATCGTATCTCATGAAGGTGTTAAGGTAGACCCTAGAAAAGTTAAAGCCATTAAGGAATGAAAACACCCACATCCATAAATCATTTGCGAGGATTTCTCAGGTTGACAGGGTATTATTGCAATTTTGTTAAGAATTATGGGAGAATAGCAGCACCTCTGACAACATTATTGAAGAAAGATGCATTTTCATAGAATCTAGAAGCAACAAAGGCCTTCAAACATCTTAGAAAGGCAATGTGCCAAGCACCGGTCTTAGCTACGCTAGACTTCACAAAAACCTTGATTATGGAATGTGATGCTTTAGGAAATGGAATTGGTGTTGTTTTAATGCAAGATGAAAGACCCATTGCTTTCGAAAATCATCCAATCAAAGGAAAGTATTCACACAAATCTATTTATGAGAAGGAAATGTTGGTGCACTTAAGAAATGGCAACCCTACCTAATGGGAAGACACTTCAAGGTAAAAATGGATCATGATAGCCTTAAATATTTTTTAGAACAAATATTATCTTTAGAAGAACAGGAAAAATGGGTCACAAATATGTTGGGTTATGAATTTGAGATCATCTACAAAAAAGGTAAGCAAAATGTTGTTGCAGATGCACTCTCAAGAAATGATGAGGATGTGGAAGCATTGTTTTGGGCTATTTCTATTATCCAACCAGATTGGGTAAACGAAGCAAGGGATCAATGGAATATGGACAAAAAAGTGTGGCCACTCATTCAAAAGTTGCAAAATATGCCATTGCAAAAAAATATGGCTAGAACTTGATAAGGAAGGCAGAATCATATTGGAACCTGGAGTAGCCACAAAAACAAGAACCCGACAGCTATGAAATCAATCAATTTCAGAGTATCTCATGAAGTGGATGAACTTACCTACTAAAGATTCTGCATGGAAGGACAAGAATTTTATACAGAAGCATCAAGAACTACTAAAACATTGAGGACAACACTTTTTGAAGGAGAGGAGCATGTTAGGTCCATATACTACTAGTGTAACCCCTTATTGTTATTAGTACAACACCCTTATTATATTGTTGTGCCCATGTAGTCCCCATATTGTTATTATTGTGCCCCATAGAAGCCCACTATTTTTATTATTGTACCCTTATATTATTATTGTTATGTTAGCTCTGATTATATTATGACCCTTAGACTCCTATATATAGAAAGGAGGTCTTGTCATTTGTATCATCCAAAAATTGTTCATTTGTGTAATGTAAAGAGGTGGCCCCCTCAAAGAGGTTGAATTCTAAGGCAATTATCTTATCATCTATCTTTTGTGAGCTACTTCATAAACCAATTAACATAAAATAAATTGATTAGAAAATTTACTTTTAAATTGCAAAAATAAATATTTTAAAGAATTAATAATTTTTTTTAAACTAATTTTTTTTTGTTTATTTGATTTTATTATTTCAAAATTTAATAAAGATTGATTTTTTATTATAACCGTCTTATTTAATGCATTTTATCATGTTGTTAAATAAACCTATTTCATCATAATTTATCCTTATTGTGATTTGAGGTTAATTTAAGTGACTAGTTAATTTTTCAGAGTTTTCTCACGTGAATTTAATTGGATCTGACTTGGTTGTAAAATGTTATACAATTTTATTTTGAATTTTAAAATATATTTTATGCCATAAAGTGATTCAAAATCAAATTTGAATATAAGCAACATTTTTTTATGATATAAATGTTTGAAAATATATTATATTTGAATTGCATAATTTTTTTATCCTAATTGATGTTTCATTGATTTGCATTCATAACCATAATTAGTTTTCCACCAAATTGGATTTTTTAGCCTTTTTTATTATTGATTTAGCTATTATGCGAGTCAATCTTGTGAAAAGTGAATGAAAGAAAATATATGAATCAAACAAATTATATATTTTAAAAAATGGCTGCAACTCCTTGTTTAGTGGTGGCAACTCCTCTATTTCTAGTTGTTGCAACTCCCAAGTATCAAAGCTATTTATTCAAATACAAAAAAAAACTATAAAAAATATGGTTATATGTTTAAAATGTTTGAAGGTCTTATGTGGTTTTATAATTTTTTTCATAAAACTATACCTATACACCAACTCTTAAAATTATGCCAAATTTTTTACATGAAACAAATCGAGCATTGTCCATGAGAAAGCTGCATAAAAAAATTACTATTATTATAGCTCCTCCTTAAATTTGAAAAAAAAACAAAATTTAACTTTTTCCATGAGAAAGTTTCATAAAACATTTACTGTTATTATCACTCTTCTTTAAAGCTGCAAAAAATATTTACTATTATTATCGCTCCACCTCAAATCTGCAGAAATTTTCAAACTATATTGCTCTTATCATCATTTCAAGTTAGAATCCCATAAACAATTCAGATTTGAAGCAAAAACATAATATTTGCAAATCTAACTATGGAAATAAAACAAATACAATAGACACTTGGGAATTTAAACAAAAGCGAAAAATATCAGGAAAGAGATGGAAGGGCATTGAAGTAGAGATTGTCTCCATTTTTAAACAAGAGATAATTGCTTTCAAATCAACGGAGTTGTAGATGTGTCACGAAATACCTCTCATTAGTACAATATATGTTTCAAATGTTAAACACAAACCTCACCAAACATATGGCTATGTTCCTGAGCATGAGATGCTTTCACTGCAATATGCACTGAGGCTTTGGCTGGAACTCTCCTTCTTTCTCCACTTGTAATACAGAACAATCAATAACATGATCAACATCCTTTATATACTTCTTAAGAAATGAAATATGGAAAACATCATGGAATTTCAATGTTGGAGGCAGTGCAAGTTGATATGCCACAAGTCCAATCCTCTCAAGGATCTTGAAAGGCTCACAATACCGTGGTGCCAAATTGGCACATGAACCAATCCTCAAAGAGATTTTCTAGGGCTTGATGTGCAAATACACATGCTCTCAAGCCTGAAACTCCTTGAACACCCTGTGCTGATCTACATAACTCTTCTGTCTATCCTGTTCTTCCTTTAGATTCTTATTTATAACCTACATTTCATGTTCAATGTCTACCAACATATCTGATCCAATAAGTACCCTGTTCACTAGATCACTCTAGCTGATGGAGTGTTACAACTCCGTCCATACAATGCCTCAAACAGAATCATCCTCAATGAATCCTGGTAAGCATTGTTGTATGTGAACTCAACCAATGGAAGATACTCCTCCCATTTCGTCTGTTGGTGCATCACATACATCCTCAACATATCCTCCAAGATCCTATTGACCCTCTCTATTTGTCTATCTGTCTGCGGATGATAAGTTGTACTGAAGGCCAACTCTATACTCAAGCCTACAAATAGCTCCTTCTAGAACTTGGAAGTGAACTTTACATCCCTTTCTGACTCAATATTCTTTGGAAAACCATGCAGTATCACTATCTCTCTGATGAACACTTGTCCTACCTCACTAACTGAATATGTAGTCTTTATTGGAATGAAGTGAGCTACCTTGCTCAACTTGTCAACCACGACCATAATATAATCATGCTGCCTCATTGTCCTCGGAAGACTTGTAATGCAATCCATAGAAATGACCTCCCATTTCCATTCTAGAATCGCTATAGGCTGTAGTAAATCACCTGGATGCTTATATTCTACCTTCACCTGCTGATAATCTAACCATCTAGCCACGAACTCTACCACTTCCTTCTTCAGATTTGGCCAATAGTAGAACTTATTTACCACTGTCAAAGTCTTATGATATCCTAGATGGCCCAAGTATGGCTTGGTTTGAAACTACCTTAAGATAAGCTTCTTTATCTCACTGTAATTCAACACATAGATCTTGTCTATAAATATCACCAAACTATTTGTCATGAGATGATAGTCTGCATACCGATCCCCTGTACTTGTACCTTCACCTATACCTATACTTGTACCTTTACTTGTGCTCTATTGTAACTTGTACATAATCTCCATGTATTTGTCATCATGTTGTCCTGCCTGCAAGATCCTATCCTATAACTCTGTCCCATAAGAGCTCATAGCTGCTATATGATTTACATGTACCTTCCTACTAACAACATTTGCAACCCAGTTCTCCTTCCCTTTGATGTATCTAATCTCAAAGTTGAACTCACTAAGGGTAGCCAACCATCTAGCTTGACTCACATTTAGATTCGGCCGATCAAACAAATACCTTAACCCACTGTGATCTCTCATGAATGTAAATCTCTTGCTCAAAAGTTAGTGTCTCACATCTTCAATGGATGTATAATTGCTGCTTTCTCAAGATCATGAGTCATATAGTTCTACTTATGCTCATTTAGTTTCCGTGACTCATAGCACACTACTTGTCCTTCTTGCATGAGAACTCCACCAAGTCCTCTCTTGCAAGAATCTATACAAACTACAAACTCCTTTTCCAGATTTGCAACTACACTTAGCCTGCATAGCGATAACCATCCTCACTGATATACGCTTTTTCTTTCTCTGCAAGGTCCTCTTTCCCTCACTATCATCCACACACTCAATGGCCTTGTCAAAGAAATCCACTTTGTTATGTGAAGGTATAGCCAATCCATACCCAAAAGAATATTATATGATCCCAATGGAAATACATTCAAATGTGCTGTTGTAGGCATACCATTTAACTCAAATGCAGAAGCTCTCACCTAATGGTGAACTCTCTTATTTGTACCTGTAGCCAACTGTACCAACCAAGATTCTACATGCACTTATTTTCTCAAACCACACTTATGCACTAGGTTAGAATTAATATAGCTATAGTTAGATCCAAGATCAATCAAAATAGAAACAACTTGATCATAAATTTACCGTCAATCTCAATGATTGACACCTAATGGTCTGTCTACGTATTGTCCACGGTTGCATAGATCTGAAGAATGCTATGACCAACATGAACAACTGTATATGCCTCCTGAGAAATGTAGATCTCGAGTCTACCACCACTATGATACTGCATACAATCTCTCTTCTGATGATCCTTACCACATATCCAACACTGGAACGGTTCTCTAACACCAACTTTAGCCTACTACTCTCCACATCCTTTCTCAACTGTATTGAATCTCTTGTAAGGAACTGCATTTTTTTTCTCACTTCCGTCTTGAGGTATTCCTCTCTTTGGTGTCCAATTTACTTTAGCTTTCTCATTTCTTTTCAATTCATGCTTAGGCTCAACTTTGTGATTCAACTACTCATAATAAATGCTTCAACTTTTGAATGGCCTCCTCCAATGATCTAGGCTCATCGAACTCAATCCAATGTCTATATGCAACTGGTAGTCCACTGATGAATATCTGAATCTTGGACTTCTCCTCTCTGAGCTAAGGCACATATCTCAACAGGTCTAAAAACTTGCTAGTATACTCATCATCTGTCATAGAACCCATCCACAACTCATAAAACTCCTTAGCTTTGTCATCATAATACCTCTTAGACAAGTACTTATTCTTGAAGGGCCTTTCAAATGAATTCCAAGTCAAATCCTCCTCATGTATACCTTTGATAGTCTTCACGTATTCCCACCAAATATCCACTTTACCATTGAGACTAAAAGTGGCTATCTTTTCTTTCATGTTTTCTGAATAATCATGCAATCAAAAGAATTTCTTCATACCAAGCAACCATGCCTCTGCATCTTATGATTTCTTCATCTCTCCATCAAAGGTAGGTGGCTTCGCTTTCTTAAACTCATATGGAAATTATCCCCTATCACTCCTCATTTAAGGATGATAACGATGACGATCATGATACCTACAAAAAATAGAACTGGAATAGTACCTGTGTCGATCACCTCTCCAATCCTGAGTGTCCAACAATCTGCCATCTACGATCATGTTAGATCTATCCAACATGTGTCTACTAGGAGACCTATTTCCATATGCCCCATTAGTTCTCTCCTCATGTCCATGGATGATCGGAAGTGGTCCCTGTTGCTGCAAATTTGACAAACTCTGAAGTAGTCCCGCATTCACCTCTGCTTGTTTCTCTTGTGTCTGCGTGATTTTTTCATTATTTTCTTTGAAACTCCTTATTTCTTCCTTCATGCTTCTCAATGTGTCTGCCAAGTTAGAAGAGTGCCCCGCACCATGATGGCCATCTGATGCATAGGGATATGCTATATTGTCTACCACCTTTCTAGCCATCTGATCTATTTCCTGCAAGGCATACTATGTCAGCTAAACCAAATCACAATAAGCCAACATATCTTAGCATAATTTGGGGAGGATACTTTGTCTGCAAGATCATCAAATCAACATGATATATGTATAACATAATCATAACAACATATAGACATATATCTAATAAGTGTATCAACGCATAAACATCATTCTAGTGAGGGTCCAATCATTATTTCAAGGGCAAATCAACAATGCATTCTATGACCTCATGCATGACAACAACCATTAATCCATTATGCACATTGCCACATGCAATTATCAACGTGCATAAGCAATGCCTAATCAACTACACATATGTATGAACACATGTAGTTAGGAATAAGCGATTAATTCTTGTAATCAACCTACAAGATTGATACATGTAATCAAAACATCAAGAATCCAACCTAACATACAAGGATGTATTCGAGCTGCATATAATCATATAACCAATCATATAATTTTGACGATGCATCCCAAAAAATCACATAAATTTCCTCATGACAGCCTCACAACAATCATGATCAACATGATGCAATGCAACAAGCACATGGAATGCAAGTGTAAGAGACACACATGCAACTTACATGCATTCATGACCAAGCACCTTCACCCAAGGAGAGTGCAACCACGCTCTGATACCACTATGTGGTATCATATATGACCCAAAGAGAGCAACACCAGCTCTAATACCAATTTGTAACACCCCCTCGTCCCAAGTCCACCCAAGAAATCGGCCAACCAGGGTAAACATGTGACGAGAGAGTCTAATATAAGGGATTCAAATTCCTTGGTGACCTTAAGGAAATGGAACCGATGAAACATATCAAACAAACCCATCCACATTAGCAACAACACCCTCATGAGACATGTCAACCGCTTAGACATATTGTCCTTAAGTCCCACTAATTATTTAAGCCTTTTCACCCTTGATCATTCTAATTATATAGGCAAGACAATGATCATAACCCCAATTCACTCTCACAGGCCTATGTGCCACTGTCCTTGGACTTTTTCCAGGAGTTGTGTCAACGTCTTTAAGATTTGAGCCACTTTTATAGCCCAGAATCCTGAACTCTACCCAGAACTTGTTATAACCTTTATAATCCATCAAATACATGATGAAAGTATAAACAAATCAAAAATCAACCTCAGGACTAGGCCTGAGCATCCCCAACAGGGACTGACATTATGTTAAACACTTGGCATCAATGCTACCTTCAGGTTTAGGATACAAGACATAGCATAAATGGCTTAAAGAACTTATGAAACATATCCAAAAGGATCACTTCATTCTCCATTGAACTATTATATAATCAATTAGGTCTTGCATCCATCCATTCAACAATTACAAGTAATTACATGAAATAACCATGAAATGAATTAGTCATTTAACCATCCTTATAACCAACATAAAACCATATAAATATTAGAGATATGACAACCATCATATCCACATATAAACAAGTGCAAAATTAAGAGAAATTAGCTTTTATTAATCATAGGTAAATCCGACTAGGTTCAGGACTTTTACATACCACCCGACCATAGACATGGCTGAACCAAATCTCTCTTTTAGCCAATCACCCCAGTACCATATTCCAAGCATGAATGTGGGATCTCATAGAAAAACCAATCCATGAACAACCAAGGGAATCCATAGGTTAAACCACCTCCACCCTCATCAAACCATGATCACACCAAAACCGGTACTCCAATCACAACTGAATCAAACTTGGAATGCCATCCTCAATCCATCACTATCCTTGAGGAATTTTCTGTATCCTTGTCTCTCTGGCATTAATGCAATCCAATCCTGGATCACTAGGGCCTAAACTGAGACCATTCTCTCAAGATTTACCACAATCCAAACCTGGATCACTATGCCCTAAATCTAGACTCCTCCCTCAAGCTTTACCATGTATACCGCCAAAACTGGTCAAGGGATTCCTAGGTATTTGGGAATGAAACTTGAGACCACCTTTGCCCCTGATTTTGAAATCTATCTGAAAAACGAAAGCTCAAAACTAAGATAAACATCCCAACATATCATGACATTGGGAAAAAGGCAAGTATAGGGTGAAACCACTGTCATAACCCGACAAAACCATGCCACCGACAACAAGAAAACCATACACCAACATGCAAAGCCATGCATGTCCAAACTAGCTAGGAAATCACACATGCAAAAGGTTACCTGCAAATATTTCTACTAAATCTACTTGATCCTGCTTCCCTTTCCTTGATCCTTGCTTTCCCTACATTCCCTTTGCTTGCTTTTCCTTCCTTGATCCAAAGCTAGAGTGCTCCAAGAAAACTCTAAGTGGCCAAGAGTGAGAGAGAGAGAATATTGAGTAAGCTCCAAAACTTGAACTGACAAAAGGTTACCAAATGATTCTCAAAAGTTTTTTTATTAATGAGGCCTCTATGTTATTAATTTTCCATTATTTTCCTTCAATTTCCTCCTCACATGCAATCTATGACCTTTCACCTTACTTTTCTCCCAATTTCCTTTATTTTCATAAATAAATGTGCCAAAAATGCCTTTTTGCGTTTTAATTCATTTTCCTTAGCCTTTGCCAATTTTCCTCAGCCAAAACACACATCCAATGATGCCCACTAGGATATCTTTCCCCAACATTTAACTTGGAATAAGTGTCCCTTGCCCATGGTCTTATGTTGCCTTTATTAACTTTTATTACATGAAATTTTCACTAGGGCTGTTACAAAAGGGGTATTGAGCAACTGGGGTGGGGCCTAACCCAATAAATCTCATATCCTTTAAGGAGTAGCAGACTAAGAAATTAAAGTAAAGATAACTTCCATTAATTGAAGAATTGTTTATACATAGTAAAAAGTTGTAAAACTTGAAAACCAAAATTTATACACTGCTATCCTCTTGGTTCTACTCTCCATTAGCTACCTAGTGGGTTACTCAATCCCTTTATTTATAAAAAAATGAATATGGAGCATCCTCCTTGAAAGGAGGATTATTTTCCCTTGAAAACTCCTAGAAATGTAGCTCATGTTCCCTGAGTGACCTCGTAACTATAGGAGGACAATTTATTATTATAATCTACGTGATTTTGAACCTTCTATAGTAGGAGGAAGGCCCCAGGAATATCTATGATTGTATATCCTTGTAATTTGTACAAAATCTTCTCAATATCCTGCACAATAATCACATTAAGCAGATAAAGCATGATAAGACTCTTTAAACTTCCTAAGAAATCATTTAATCTAAAGGAAACATTATTAAGTCCAAAAAGGAAGTTTTAATAAAAAATTTATGTGCCTAGGAAATGTTATATGGACCTTAAGTTTACCTAATTTGGAGGTCCATCAAACCCCCTAAGTTAAATTTTGACATTAAAGGGGCATCTGTAATCAACCTCAACCATTAAATATTGAACTATATGTATTTTTCCCAGCTAACTACATGTTATCGATCACAAATTTCCTATGAAAAAAGGTGAAACCACCCTCTAAGTGCATTGGCCAATTATAGCTCTTTTGTAATGTTAGAAAGGATACTTAACTTGCTTTTAGTGTCAGGTGAAACCACTGAAGGAATGCCATTGATAATGTTTCTCATCTGTTAAAATTCACCCTTGAGGGGGGTCCCACATCTGATCTTGGCCAACAATTTTTATGTTTCCATAGATCAATGACTATTTCCCCTCTAACTTGCACTTTGACCCCATTTCACCAAATTGCGTAAAATTTTAAAAAATAGTAGAGAATTTGGTATTTTCCCAAAACTTCCCCAATTTATTCATAGCATGCTCTATTTTTGGCTATTTCCAAGAACATGTTATATTCCCTAATCTAATTCTTCGAATTTCTTTTAATTTCTTAGAAATTTCCCTAGTTCCACTTGGGGCATTTTGACAAACATATGGTAGGAATCTACCTACCAATGTTTTATCAAACACTTCACCTGCAATATCTATATAACAAAATTGTTCTTGCCCCATATAAGCCCAATGTTACATCCTCGGCTCTAATACCACCAACCCTTTGCAATTTCATTCTTACCTCTCTTGAGGCCCAATCCTATATTGGTTACCCTTGGTAACTTGTTTACTAGAAAATTTCCCCTTATTCTAGGAATTATGGCATGTGCATGCTATTATGCAATGCATATATAATTCTTATGCACAAATACGTTTGATTTAAGACTCATATGCATTAAAAACAATATACAAATTATTTGAAAATAAAAAATAATCATACACAAAACTATAATACTTATCTTTTAATTGTGGGCAGTGGGTTATCGAGATTCCACCTAGCCATAGAACACATTGTTCGTTACCTTTCAACAATGGGTCACTCCCAAGATCAATCTTTTAATACATGGGAATAAACACACCAAAACCTAGTGCACACCTAATACCAACAACCATCGACCAAGGCACCGAGCTTGATAGCTTCCAACCAGTATCCATGTGGCTTCTAGGAGTTCCACTACCCTCATAAGCCTTCCAAGTACCTTTCCAAGCCTCACACAACTAAGGTACCAAGCCTAAAATCCTTCAACTAGTAGGTCTTGTGGATTTTAGCAGTTCCACTACCCTAACAAGCCTTTCAAGCTTCACACAACCAAGGTACCAAACCTGACTACCTCCAACTAGCAGTCCTATGGCTTCCAAGAGTTCCAATACTCTCATAGACCTTCTAGGTACCCTTCCAATCCTTACAAGATAGATATACCAAACCCAATAGCCTCCAACAAGCAACCCTGTGGCTTCCAAGAGTTCCACTACCTTCAAGAATCTTCGAGGCACACACACAGAATGCCCCCCACAACACATTATATATGGGAAACAAGGAGGAGTAAGGGATGATATTACAAGGGATGCCTTAAGGGATGAATTTTTTTTTTAGAAGATGAGGCATATCCATATACAAGTACATGAAACACTATAGAATAGGAAAAATATAAATTGATGCATGATCAACATAGAACATAAAACTCCTTAAAGGTGGGAGACAAAGTATGTTTATTGTTGAACAAGGAGTTACTACAGGGTCTTGGTAAGAAAATCAAGGCCATTCAATATAGTCCCTTTGAGATACTGGAAAATGTGGGAGATAATTTTTATAGATTCACTAGTCTACCCCCATACATGTGCATTTACTCAATAGTGAATGTAGAGAATTCAAAACTCTATGAACCTTCCATGCCAAATGAGGAAGCATAAGAGGTCTGATATTTTATAGAGGATTTGGAACCAGATGCTCAAGAAGAGTTGGGAGGATACGATTTTGCAGAAGAGGTATAGAAATGCATGGCATGGACAAAATGACCTTTGGAAATTCAACTAAAAGGACAACTTCTAGGCAAAGCTGAATGGTACACTCCAGATAAGGTGGATAAAAATATTCCTTACCTCATTTAGTATAATATTTTGGGTACCAAAAGCCTCCAAAAATAGAGAGGGGTGATATGTATTGGATCATTATATTTTTTTTGATCCATCATGCTTTAGAGTGGAAAAAGTGGAGGAATCAACTCACATGACCATTTTTACTAGCGAGATCTAGTTTGGAAAATTGGGGTTTGAAACCTTCCAATAGTAGTTTCAGGCATTTAATGACATTTGTTGGGGGTAAAACTATGAGCTTTAGTTCCACACCCTTTTTGATTATTCTAAGCATAGATACCTTTCCAATGACACAAGAATCACCTCAACTAGAGTTAGTATGCAAAAGTTATGCCACTCAGAATTTGACCTTCCTATTTCAACCACCATAATTCAAGAGGATTCCACATTAGCCCCCATTTCTCAAGGAAAAGGGGCTGGCCATGTGATCATGATGACTAATATTATAGAAGAGTTACTATTGTATCTCTCGTTAAGAGTTGAAAGAGACAAAGCTAACCACTAGTAGGCTCTTGGTTTGTGTTATAATCGAGCCACTAGGAGGAAAAGGGGTTCTATTATTTCAAGTTCATTTTGTTCCATAGATGCAAAGTAGCCAAGAGGGATAAAAGGAGATAACATAGCGAGAATTTGTGCACTGTAGTAGCCCAAGGGCCACATGACTTACTTCTTTATACTTGCACCCATTTTCTATTAAGAGAAAGAGAGAAGAATGACCTCACCTTCTAGTTGGGTTTTCTCTTTAAAGGGTTTCTTAGGATATATCTTATGTCAATTGTGGTTTGTGAGTTTTTATTTTTTCTATTCTCTATTTTTTCCATAATTATAATTTGCATATATGTAATAAATAATTATTTACACATAGAATCTAAAGAGAAATAAACCCTCATAGTGTATATTTTGGATTTTTAAGTATAGTTTATGAGATCTGTTGTGATGAACTATCCAGTGGAATATTGGTGTCGATTACGGATCAGATAAGGTGTATCAAAGAATACAAATATACTTGGATAAGGTGAATAGGAAGGCTACTTATTAAGTAAAATTACACACTAGTCTAGGACATGGAAAATTTTAGGAGATAAATTTCACCCATGGGTTTTTTCCATGCATTTTCCCCAAAAAAGTTTCACTAATTTCCATTTTTTATAATCACTATTAGCCCAAATTCTATAGAATAAAATTATTTAACCTTAAAAATTATCAAAATTTTATAGAAACTATATAAAATCCTCAAAATATTGAATATTTTTACAAAAATATCACTATACATTTTGTAATTTACTTATTAAGGACCAATAAGATTCGACAAGGTTTTATACTTCAACATAAATTTCCATCATTAAAATTTTTCCTGGCCTAGGAGGAGGATAAGGATAAGGCAACATATAAGGCAAATAGTTAAGGCTAATGGATAAGGTCATGTTAGTTCACTATAATGCCATCCCACTACCATGTCACTACATTATCACTACCCAATCACTACCACATGTCATCCTATATGGAAACACTTGCTAAAAATAGATTCTACTGTGATATAGTAGTCCTCCTAAATTTTAAGGCAATATGCATGCATCCAACAAATACAATCCAATTAGTTGATGGAGTCAAGGAAGGAGAACCATATAGTCATGGGGTGACCTAAAATTGAGCAACAAAGACAAGTAAAGCGAATGAAAATAATGTAAATGTGCATTAAGGAAATGAACATAAAGTAAATGTGAAAAAAAATTATTCTAATAGTAAGAAACCACAAACCATGAGCCCCGAGGGTTAGCTCAGTTGGTCGAGTCCCCATCGTTAAAGAAACTCCATTATTGAGAGGTTATGGATTCAATTCTCTTGACACTCTCATGATCATGCTTTGTGGTTGAGCTGAAAGGAAGTGATCCCTTTAGGTGGATATGCCTAGGACAAATATTCTGTGGACATAGTGATCACCAATCTCTGGGGACCATGAACCACATATAAAAGAACCACAAACCATGAAGAAAAATATTCTAAAAGCAAGATATGATAAACCATAAAGCATAAGTATTAAAGGATATCCCACACTTAACCTTTTAAGATCACATTCACTATCATATACAACATATGCCACACTAACAAAAACCGTAAATCACTAAGATTGATCATTTATCACATTTAAACTGCGTTAAGTTAATTATATTAACTGAAAATAATAAGTCATATTGGTCATCGAAAGGATAAAATTTTCATAAAAGTTATTGATCAGGGAAAAATGTATGGAATGTAGATCTATAGAATGAACCATAAAAAATAGGTAATTTGGAGGTCCATTACATACAAAATGATTATCCCAAGTGATTTCAAAACATATTTCCCCAACTCATAGAGAAAGTGGCAGCAATTTTCTAAATAAAGAGGAATTATTGTGATACATGAAGGTTCACATGACATGGTACTACTTCTCTATCCCAATTTCTTAAATATTTGTATCTTTTAACCTTAGAATTGCATAAATATATATAATCTATTAGTTATTAGAGTCATTTAATAAACCTTGATAATTCTATATAAAACCTTTGGCTTATTAATAAAGAATGAGTAATATATTATGCTCTCTTTTTTCTAATTAATTCTCTTCTTTGAAATTGATTTAAATTCTAAATTATCTTTACTCCACACCACAACTTCCATTATGAATTCAAGCCATATATTTTAAAATATTTACAACACAACTCATGTTTTTACATTATCTCTATTTCTCATATATTATTTATACGTCATAAACCAAGATTATGCAATTTTTAATTTACATTAATGAATCTAATAATGAGCAAAATAAAGTTCTTACCAATTATTTAACACCAATTTTGTTAAAATAGATTTTATGTTTTGTGAAATTTTTATTTATTTATAATAAACATTGTTGATATTAGGTCAAACCTCAATATATACTCACTTAAGAGCAAAATAAAGTTATTCTATTCTAAAACATCAACCTATCAACTTACAAAATTTGAACCTAAATAATAAAAAAAAAACAACTATTCCACTAACCACATAAATTAAAACTAAATTAACATTTTTATAAAAAAAATTATGTTACAATCAAAATTATAAAATTTATTATTATTTAAATTAAAATAAAAAGAATCATAAATAATTAATTAATAATTATTTTATATAAATATAATCTAATAAAAATTAAAATATTCATTTGACATTGACTTGAATAAGAAATATAAATTCCCCGTACCCAAAACCTTATTCTTTCCAGATTTATTTTAAAAAAACACACGAATCCAAATCTATCATTTCTCTTACATTGCATACTTGCGTAAGAAATATAAATGCCCTGTACTAAAACCTTATTTTTCCCAGATTTATTTGAAGAAAACATAAGAATCCAAATCTATTATTTCCTTAAAACATTTACCGTGGAAAGATAAGATACCAATTTAATTATTTTTGAATTATTTTTTATGGTTAAATAAAAGTTTGAAAGGGGGACCATGATACTTTACCGGTGTGATAAATTTTTATTAAACAATAATTTTTTAATATTAATTAATTTATTATATATTAAATTAATACATTTATATGAGTATGGTTATCTACTTAGTCCCAAGGGTTAGTCTAATCAGTCAAGACAGGATATCACTAGATGGGAGGTCACAGGATCAATTCCCAAAAGTTCTTGGGGACAGGTCTTGCAGTAGGCCGTGGGGCGTCAAACCCAGATTTTTCTAGTGGATGTAGTGTCACCCGTTGACCAAAGGTGTCCGTGAACCACGCGCAAAACAAAAACAAAAAAAATTATCAACTTTTTATTTATAGATATAAATTTCATAAATAAAATTTTAAAAATAAATTTTAAAACTAGGTAATTAAGAGGTAATCATAATAATAGGTAAAGTATAAACGTTGGTTTTAAATTTTATGTGGTTAAATCATTGAGTTTAATTGTATTAACTTTCACTTAATCATCTTTTTTAAGTTCCTTGTTCCATAGTTAATATTATTTTGACCAAATCATTTTACAAAATCACAAAGTTTTCAAAGTAGAACCTTCCGATGATGGGTGATCTCTCGGGAAGTCCTAGTTACACCCGGAAGTGATGATTCATGTTATGTGATTCATCTCACTAGTTTCAATCCCACTTCTTCACCCCTATGAGCATTACCCGATGCAATGAGTGCTAAGTGGACTATTCAAAAATCATGAGAAATTAGTCAGTTATGACTACCTCTCATGGAAATGGTCATAGTTGAATGACTTACTTAACACAATTGAATCCCAAAATGATATCTAATATAATGCATTGCAAAAACCCCCAATACTTAATTCAAAAGCGTGAAGGGAACTCTACTTGAATGGTTCATGAGGCACAATACTTGCTAAGGTTTTGCAAATGGGGCAACAAGCTAAGTGGGCTTGATTGTGGAGAAAACTCCACAGTTAAACACACTTGAGCTAGAGGCAATTTGTGATGGGTGACCTCCGAGGAAGCCCTGGTTACTAGGTACAAGCCTCAGAAGTGATGATTGACGCTATGTGATTCATTTCACTAGTTTCTATCCCAATTCTTCACCCCTGTGAGCATCACCTGATGTAATGAGTGCTAAGTGGACTATTCAAAAATCATGAGAAATTAGTGAGTTACGACTACCTCTCATGGACATGGTCATAGTTGAATGACTTACTTAACGTAGTTGAATCCCAAAATGATATCTAATATAATGAACTGCGAAAACCCCCAATACTTAATAATGCAAAATGGTGATGTTAAATTGGAACATTTTTATACTTGTATTTAATGTGGTAAAACCAAGTGTCTTGCATAGTCACAAAAATCTCTAAGTTGGAACATCTAGATATTAGTTGTACGAATATACTCATCATATTAGAAAATTATACTAGAAATTATTATGACGATTTTGTTAAAACCTTCGTATGTCTTCTGTTTTGAACATGACATGTTTAAAACATATATATATATTTTTTAATAAATAATTATATTTTTTAGTGAAAGATTTGGAAATGAAAAAAATATGGTGATTTTTAAATATATTAAATTATATAGTGGAAATTTTTAATAGTTTATACTATTTTAAAATGTATAAAAGATATTAGTTCTCAAAATAATAAGAAAATCATAAATATAATGCCCTAAACATTTTATATTTGTCAACATTAATACTTTTAATAAAAAAACAAAACAAAAACATGTAGCCATTTCATCGGAATTTTTTAATGTATTCTTTAAATTGTGATTAATACGACATATTTATGATAAATTTGTGTTAGTGTTAATTTTATTTTTTAGATAAAAATAAATAAAAATAATATTAAAAATAATAAAAACCTAATTATCCTGTTAAAAAAATAAAAAATAAATGTAACATATTAATTCAAGTAAATGACTCCAAACAAAAACATAAAATAACATACAATATCCGTATTCCCTAGAAAGTTACATTAAATTAACATTTTATTTAAAATGGTTGCATACATCGATTTAGTCATGGCTGAGAGATGTGTTCATTAACTTGATTGGTTTGTCTCTCCGTTCCTTAATTTGATGTGGACATGTTTCAACTCGGTGGATATTACGACATTAGAACCTTTAGTGGGTGTGTTATGCAGTGAAGTGTGAAGTTGTTGGTGGTTAAGGCCAGCTATATTTGTCATGCTATGGGTTTTTAAATGAAAGCTCGATGTATATGTTGGTCGGTCGATAATTTGATTTTGCTAAAACTGGAATTGTTGGGTATATATAGCCGCCGTTCATTTAAAAACCAATAGTATGAAATTTATTGGTTGCTGCAGAAAACCAGTGGCACAATGGAGAATTTGTTAAACATTCACTATGGACGTGTCTCAACGCAATGAACAATTCATATGGGTGTCAGTATTGGTGCAGTTCGTATACAATTCACAAGGGTGTCATTACTGAAATGCACCTAGTGACGACAAGAGCTAACCAACCTGCCATAGGGCATTAAATGACTGGTTAGCTGCATGCCCTTTAACTTTATAACACACCCACACGCATAACAAGATAAATGAAAAATAATGGGGTGTTATAAGTTAAAGGGCATGCAGCGAACCAATCATTTAATGCCCTATAGTAGGCTGGTTAGCTCTTGCCCCTAGTGACGACGCAAACATAATTAAATAATAAGACTGCACGATAAAGAACTAATATAAATTAAAAAAACATAATTAAAATAAAAAATAATTTTGTTTGTAATATATACTATACATATGGTTGCTTTAATATTTAGTCAACCTCGACTTAATAACAAGGTCAACACATTACTGATGTACCTTGCTGGCACAAGGATAATAAGCTCTCATATATAAAAAATAAATTAAAGTTTTGATAAATAAAATT
>APFE030414606.1:49281-70087 GCA_000404065.3 Pinus taeda
ATATCAATAAATCTTAATGCGAATTATTACATGTATTCAAATTTATTTTATTTAAAAATGTGAAACATTACTTATGCTCAAATTTATTTAAAAATTGATTTAAGGTAAAATCTTTCAAATAATATATTTTTTGTTGTTGTTGTTGTAAATTGCAACATTTTGTATTCATGATCAAAATGAAAGATTACATTGTTATCATTTCCAAAGCCCTTAGGCATATAAACAATCCATAAGACCAGTATTACCCATATCAAATAGACATCAGATCCAAAATATGTTCATTTGTTCAAACGTGATCAAAGCTACAAACAAATGGTAGTCAATCTATACCATCAAAACATCGAACCAATCTATTTATACTATCAAAACATAGATCCAATTAAGATAGAAATCCATGATAACTGAAACTACGTAACAAACTTGGCCATGAGCTATGAATAAGAAGGGAAATGTCCAACAAGAACTTAAAAACACTATCTAGCGCTGACTCTAAACAATTGGAATCAACCTCTTCAGAAAAATACCATTACTCCTTGAAAACTAGAGAAGAGGCCACCATAAGTGTTTAAAATGCAACAAGAAAATCTCAGTTTGACTTTGCATTGGTAAACTAGAGAACATTTGAATTTCTATTTCAACAGAAATCTTGGAGGTAGTTAACTGAGGTGACATGGCATTTGTCACTCAGTTAACTCAGTTAATTCGAGTTGGAGAAACTTGGGTTCAGTTTAGTAGGTTTGATTGCTAATATGTAGCAATTTGTTTCAATTAATTTGAGTTATTGTCAGTTAAACTAGTTCTAACTATCAAAGGAACTAGTGGAGGTCAAGTTGTGGAAATGGAACTTCAACCACACTCAGTGATCAACTAGTTAACTAATCAATCAATCCAAAACAATTGTTGCATTCAAATAATTCGAGTTATCCAGTTGAGATGGAGATTCCAAGGCAATGTACTATTAGTTGTAGCATATTCCAATGTGTACAACTAGTGCATGCAGTCAAAGGAAGGACCTAAGGGAATTACGCAATGTAATAGTGGGAAATTCCTAAATAATAGGGGCCAATTTCCCAGAGGAACAACACAGAAAGGAAATAGGAGCTTGGAGGGCTTGAAAGTTGGCTAAGTGTTGGCCATAGTCAGTCAGTCAGGTGGAGGAATAGACTATACATTTGCAGGGTGTGCTAAAGCTTGAGAAAGCTTATATATTTCATCTCTGTTCTCCAATTAATGCAATATCGATAATAAGGGGTTTTGAGCAGTTGCTTTCACCTAGATAAATCTCTGTGCATGTGTGATGTTTCCTTTTGCGTGTCTATGATTTATGCTCTAGATGGTGAATTAACTTCCGCGGATCAATAAAGTAGCTTTAAGTCTTGTGATTTAGTAAATTTCATGAGTGGTTTTGAATATACACATTAATTTCTACATGGTATCAGGGTTGGAATCACTGTAGAGCAGATATTTCAAAATTGTCATTGTAGGAGGCTCAAATTTGAAGATCAGTGTTGCAGGTTTTCATTAGGATTGAGAAGATGGATTTCAATGGACTCAGGCTAGAGTATGCCTTGGAAAGCACCTCAACCTTTTTTGCATGGAAGGACCACATGGAGGTAGTATTGGATGACAATGGGCTGCTAGAATACATGAAGACAAATGTAGTAAAACCCCAAGCATCTGATGCCCAAAATCTTGCTTGGTGGAAGAAAGACGTGGCCAAGGCGAGGAGAATCATATTGGAGGGAGTACGAGATGATATTGTCTTGAATCTCCATGGAAAAGAGACTCTGTTTGTGATGTGGAAAGCACTCACAGAATTGTTCGAGAATAGTGGTGACCACATGAAGCTAACACTCAAGGACAACCTTCCAGGTATCAAGATGTAGAAGAATGACACAATTCCACAGTATCTGAGCAAGTTTACACAATGTTGTGATGAACTTGGTGGGGTCAATGTTCATGTTCTTGAAGAATAATTGGTAGCTCTATCCCTTTTGGGCCTTCCCAAGAGCTAGCATAGCTATCGGTATTCGATAAATGGTAGGGAGAAACTACCAAGTTGGGGGCACGTATGGTCCAACGTGGTGCATGAGGAAATAAGACAAAATACTAGAGATGAAAATTCATCCAAGGGAGAGGTTGAGGAGATATGTGCCTTGGATGGAAAGGAAAATAAAGGGAAAGGGAATAAATCCCAATCCAAAGAAGAATCTAGTCAAGGGGGCAATAAGAAATACTTGTACATAATTAAGTGCTTTCATTGTCAAGAATTCGGGCATTATGCCACAAAGTGTCCACACAAGAAGACAAACAAGAAGACCTCAAGAGGATAAGCATGTGATGTTTTGGCTTCACAGTTTGAGCTTGAATTCACTCTCACTACATGCATGAACAACATGATGATGAGAAGTGTGTGGTACTTGGACAAGAGTGCCTTGTTTCATATGACAGGGAATAGAGATTTTTTCAGTGATTTGGAGGAAAAATATCTCTAGATACACACCAATATCAGAGATGATAGAAGGTAAAACACAACTGGGATTGGTACAATCGCCTTTTAGAGGGAGTCGGGCTCCCCTCTCAAACTCAAGGATGTGATGTTTATTTTGGGTCTAAAGAAGAATCTTGTCTCCATTTTAGTTTTGGAAGACCATCGATACCATGTGATGTTCAACAAAGGAAAAGAATTCCTAAGAAAAATAGCCATGAGACAATTGAAGAAGATCAAGATTCATGTGAAGAACCTTTACAAGCTATATGTGTAGGATTGTGCTGCATTGAGCACAAAGGCGGAGAAGGCGCAAAGCCTTGATGTCGGTGAATGTTTTCATAAAAGACGAGGCCATTTGCATCATGGTGCATTGAAGATGATGCAACAGATAACCACATGCCTCCCTAAAGAAGCACTAGAGAAACATGATACATGCAAAGGTTGTATCTTGGGGAAGTACACAAAAGCCACTTTCCATGATCGGCACAACATAACACATGTAGTCCTTGAAAGAATCGACTCTGATTTTTATGGAACTTTCTCGACAACCTCCACTGTGAGGCATAAATAATTTGTCATCTTTACTGATGAATTCTCACGAAAGTGTTGGATCTTCTGCATGCGGAAGGAGGATGATACTTTCTCCAAGTTCTTAAAGTTCAAGGCACTGGTGGAGAAAGAAATGAGAAATAAGGTGAAGGCTCTCATGAGCGATAATGGAGGTGAATATGTGTTGAATGATTTTAAAAATTAATGTCAGCACCCCACAACCCACAATATGATGGGGTGGCCGAGAGGAAGAACCGTAGCATCGTGGGAGAAACATGAGCAATGTTGCATGACCAAAGCCTACCTCTACACTTGTGGGCTGAAGCATGCAACACAACTTTCTATTTGCAGAACATGAATCCTAATCAGATTCTTGGCATGATTAATCCAGAGGATGTTTTCTCGGGGAGGAAGCCAAATGTGTCGCACTTTAGGATTTTTGGAGCCTCTGTTTACTGCCATGTCTTCAAAAAATCAAGGAAGAAGCTAGAGCCGACAACAAAATTGGGGGTATTTGTGGGTTACACAAAAACTCCCCATAACTACCGTGTGTACTTTCCATCTCTCAGAATGACAATTGTGTGAAGCGATGTAAAATTTGATGAAGACAAAGCCATGTGGTATTATCTTGAAAGGGAGATTCAAATGCCACCAAATGAGGAGATTTTAGCTCCAAAGGAGGAGCCTCAAGATGTTGTGGAGAAGCCACAAATTTAGGAGCAGAAAGTGGAGACAACCACTCGAGCATAACTATATAGAGAAGGTAAGAAAAGGACTAGATAAACTAAGAGACTTGTGCAGGATGTGAGAGAGAATGTGGGTTCTCCATCAAATCAATGCAGGAAAAGAAGGTCACCAAATTAGTACATTGGCTACATGGCTCTAATGACTGAGCTAGTAGAGACTAAGGAATCCTATTTTGAGGAAGCAGTAGAGAAAACTATATGGGTTGATGCAATGGTGGAGGAGTACGAATATATTGTAAAAAAAAATGTTTGGGAAGTGGTACCAAGACCAACAGACAAATAAGTTGTGGGTTCAAGATGGATCTTCTTGGTGGAGCAGGAAACAAATGAAAGCATATAAAATTACAAGTCTATATTTGTGGCGAATGGGTACTCTCAGGTTGAGGGGATTGACTATGAGGACATTTTTTCTCATGTAGCAAGGTACCCATCCATCAGATCAATCCTTTCTCTAGCTGCATAGATGGGATGGAAGATCCACCAGTTGGATGTGAAAACAACATTCCTCAATGGAGTTATTGAGGAGGAGGTGTATATTGACCAATCATAAGGCTTCAAGACTTTTGATCAAGAGTCTCATGTATGTAGAATCAAGTGAGCATTGTATGGTCTCAAGAAATCACCCTGTGCTTGGCACACCATGATCAATAGCTATGTCACAGGTTTGGGCTTCACGAAAAGTGAAGTGAATGAAAACCTCTATCATATTTTGTTAGAAGGTAATTTTTTTATTATTGTTTTATATGTTGATGGCTTGATTTTGACTGGTGATGAGGAGCTGATCAGATCTTGTGAGGACCTTGCAAGAGAGTTTGAGATGAAGTACATGGGTCTCATGAATTACTTGGATTGGAATTATGGAAAGGTGACGGGGACCAATTTAACTCTCAGGGAAAGTATGCCAATGATATACTTCAGAAGTTCCGCATGGATAGGTGAAAACCTATGGAGACACCTCTAGAGAAAAACTAAAGGAAGGAGGATGCCACTTCAGGTGAGGAAGTCAATTTGACTATTTACTGATAGTTGGTGGGTTCACTCATGTATCTTGTGAACACATGCCCATATATGTTCTTTGAAGTCAACCAAATGAGCCAAGCTATGGTTAGGACAACTAAACTTTTTTGGAGGGCAGCTAAGCATGTTATATGGTACGTCAGAGGCACTACCTAGTTTGGAATATGATACATATGAATAGAGGGGGTGAAGTTGTGTGGCTTCACAAATGTATATTTGGTGGGGAGTCCATCAAACCGAAAGAGTACAATAGGTGGAATTTTTAGTGTTGGGTCTGCAACGGTTTCTTGGCACAACATGGAGCAAATATCTATGGCACTCAGCTCATTAGAAACAAAATACATGGCTGTAAGTCAAGCAACATGTGAGGTGATCTGGATGAGAAAGATACTTGTTGACTTATTTGGTCAGATGATGGATCCAACTGTGATTTAGTGTGACAATCAAAGTTGCATCAAAATTTCTTAAAATCTTAATTTTCATGATTGATCCAAGCATATTGATATCCAGTATCACCATCTACGAGATTATGTTCAGAGGTAGATTATGTTGTTGCAATACATTTCGATAGAGGAATAAGATGCTGATATTTTGACAAAGGCCTTATCAGGAGGGAAGTTCGAGTTCCATAGGTGTAGGATATGGGTGGTTGATAAAGCATTTCTTGCTAAGAGAGAGTGTAGAAACTATAGCAGGAAATTCTCAGTTTGACTTTTCCTTGGTCAAACTAGAGAAAATTCGAATTTATATTTCAACAAAAATCTTGGAGGTAGTTAACTAAGGTGACATGGCATGTGTCACTCAGTTAACTTAGTTTATTCGAGTTGGGGAAGCTTGAGATCAATTTCATATGTTTTATTTCTAATTTGTAGCAATCTATTTCAGTTAATTTAAGTTATTTCCAATTAAACTAGTTCTAACTATCATAAGTACTAGTGGAGGTCAAGTTGTGGAATTAGAACACCAAGCACACTCAGTGATCAACTAGTAAACTGATCAATCAACCCAAAATAATTTTTGCATGTAGAGAATTCAAGTTACCCAGTTGAGATGGAGATTCCAAGGCAGTGTACTATCATTGTAGCATATTCAAATGTGTACAAGTGGTGCATATAGTCAGAGGAAGGAACTAAGGGAATTGCGTAATTCAATGGTGGTAAATTCCCAAATAATAAGGGCCAATTTCCCAGAGGAACAAGGAAATAGGAGCTTGGAAGGTTTGAAAAATAGCTAAGTGTTGGCCAGAGTCAGTCAGTGAGGCACAGGGATAGACTATACACTTGCAATGCGTGGTCAAGCTTGATCAAGCATATGTATTTCATCTCTATTCTCTAATTAATGAAATATAGATTGTAAGGGGTTTTGAGCAGTTTCTTTTCCTTAGGTAAATATCTATGCATCTGTGATGTTTCCTTTTGCATGTCTATGATTTTTGCTCTAGATGGTGAATTAACTTCCACAGATCAGTAGAGTAGCTTTAAGTCTTGTGATTTAGTAAATTGCATGAGAAATTTTGAATCTACACATTAATTTCTACAATGAGGTGCATAGAACCATAAGAGAACACAACACACCATTAATAACCCGATAATTTCCGTAGTTTCAATGCCAAAAGTAGACGATAAACAACAACAACCTCCAAAAAAAAGAACATCAAATGTCACAATGACCCATGATATAAAACTACTCAAAGCTCTTGCGAACCATAAGCAACCCAAAAATGCACAACAATACACATGTATGTGAACAAAAATAAGAGTTCTATCACACAAAAAAGCATTGCAACCATTTCAACAATAAGATTCATCAACATCATTTTATTGAAAGACGTTGAAATAGTTGCATCATAATAACAATGATGCCCATAACCACATACCTATGAACCAGGGTGGATGTAAAGAAACCAAATGTAAAGGCTCAAGGCCCTCCAAAGAAATGCTATAAAAACAAAAATACCACTTCGCCATAATGATATAAAAAGGAAACGGAGCAAGACAACAAGAAAAAATATGCCAAAGCTATATACTCCATAATGAAAATAAGATGAGGACTACCTTGCTAAATCCAAACATAAAAGGCACATGCAAAAATGTATTACAAAATACCTGAAACCACCATTTATAGTCATTATCATAGGAAATGAGAGTAGGTGTCTGGGCACCATCAGTCGAAGGATTTGTTAGGTCAACAGAGGTGGAATCACTCACTAGGAATATTTCTAACCCATCCAAGGGAGAGTCCACATTATCCGAACTAAATATTTGGTTGTGAAGCATACATGTTATGTCCTCCAATGAGGAGAAAACATTATAATTCTCCACTTGTTTATATTTAAAAATAATACGCAACAAAGTATTCATTTTTTGATGTAAATCTAGATAATTCATAAAATGGAGCTGCCTTTTCCTGAATCTACTAGGATTAGGAACCCATTTCATGTCCTCCCCCACCAACTCAGAGTCTGAGTGATAAGCTCTATCCTCTGCCTCTTTGTTCTCCAGAAATAATATTTCTCTCCTCGGTTCCATAGGAACGACATAAAAAAATGTAGCAACATAGTCATAGGAAAAATAATGAACCCAATTTTTTTGTGCCCTATCTTACCTCCTCCACCCCTCCTATTGCTCATTCGCTACCTAGGAGGCATGCGAACAACTGAAAAGGAATACCATGGAAAAACAATGAAAATAGTTCTTCCTATGAAGCTAAAAAAATTACGAGACAACTAAATCATCCCCTAATTGCCACACTACAAGAGAAAAACCCAACAAATTATCGGGTTCACCACATCTCAAAAACATGATACAACCAAGAAACAACTAGTAGAAGTTTCTTATATATAGGTTTGACACAAGAACTCTATAAAAATGCGTAGAATCCATACTTTTACCAACAAACATAGAAGACATGAAACTCTGATCAATTTGGAATTAACTAGATATTATAAGGTCCAAAGCTTTAGCCGTTAAATTCTTATGAGATAGAGAACATAGACTCCAGGATATCACCTAAACATAAAAAATTACCCATAAAGACCCACAATATTTCCTCAAAGGTGCAAGTAAACCATTGAACTAAGAAATTACCCTCAAATACCCATATGAATAAATTAAAAAAGTTGGCGGACCAAATTAATGACCCTGAAACAACAATTGAGAGTGTAAGCATGAGAAAAATGAAATTGAACTCACCAAAAAATGATGAGGAAACTGTCATATTCTAGACGAAAGAATATCCAACAATGCTGCCTTTGAAAGCAAAAACAAAAAATCAAATTGAAATATTTCTAGGAAGAAACAAGTAATGGAAGACGAGGAGCTGTCCTCACCACCTTTCACACTAAACTCCTACCTCAAACAATCCATCACCATCACTGTATATTTAAAACAATGATCCCACCACAAATTTACGATGCGCCTAATAGCTATCCACTTCAACACCATCACCAGAAGAAGACTAGTGTCAAGATGGAACATGCTTCAATGCATCTATGGCATCCTTGATAATACCCCATCATGGTTCACAATTAATAGAAACATAAATATATATATATATATATATATATATATATATAAATTAATTAAATATTTGAATTTTTTTAATAAATAAGTCACATGGTGATGAAAGGAGAAATAATGAACCTTGACGACAAAATTCGCATAAAATAAATGTAAAGGGAATTATTTCTTTTTAAGTCCCCTTTCCAAAGATTGTGTTTTTAGTATAGACAATGCATATGTGGAGGTAATCATGATAAAATCGTTCACACTCTATCTGAAATGATTTAAATTAACAATTTGGTATTAAGAAAATATTATATATATATATATGAAATTATAATAATAAATTATATTTTTTCTAAATGTCGGTGGCTATTTAGTATGTTTCCTTACTTCCGAAGAATACCAACTATTAGTCAAACATAAATAGTTAGTTATTATAACTTCTAAAATTTTCACACTATTTTAATAAAAAATAAATATAAGAAAAAGAAAGGAAAAGATATTAAAAAAATTCTATTGAATAATCAATGCATAATGAAAAAGTGTAACATTAATAAGCATAACTTTAAATAATTGTGTAGAAATAGGATTATGACATTGTGTAATTAAACTATTACTAATACTTAAGATTAAAATTTAAGTATTACGTATATATAGAATAATATGGAAATGATTTTATAATTATCTAGATCTTTGCTAATGGTATTCCACCATTCAAATTAGACCATTAGAAAAGAACAAGTTAGGAGTTGAGATGAATCCAACAACCAAAACTTATTAGAGTTCAAACTATTTTGTGAAGTAACATGCAAGGTGTGTACTAGACATAACTTGAGAATGAATATAAACCAAATTAAAAAAATAATTAAACAAAGCCAATAGGACCATATAACCAAAGATACCATAGAACTATATTCATCATAATTTTATGCAGATGTGGAGACATCCACCTCAATGGGTTTGGTGTGCTCTTCACTGCATTCTCCTTGACCTAGAGAAAATATAAGAAAAGGTTTTTTGTGCTTGATATGAGAACCCATGTCTTGTTGATGGATCACCACCCTGTCTAATATGAACAATATCTCTTCGTTAGCCTTATTCTTCTCCATGAAAGCCTTCCTAGGAGTAATTTCATCCTCCAATCAACGTCAATTGTGAGAAAATATTGATTTTGTTGGCCCTTAGGATATCCAAGGTTATAAACCTACTCAATGACATCCATAGGAACTTCAAAATTGGTAAGACAACACCTCTCCATTATGACATTGGCTTTATATTATTTGAGTTCCTCCTGAACATTGACAAGAACTTTCTCTCTGAATAAGCATGCATATGCTTTTACCGAGACCCACACTCAAACACCAACTGTCTCTATATTAATAATGCCACCCAACAAACTCTCACATTGTCAAACCATCATTTCTATCCCATGTAAAGAAAGGAATAGACTAAAGTGAACTGTATGCCACAACCCTATGAAGAATATGAATATTAGAGCTTGTAAGACCCACAAGCACACAGTAAAAATGAAAATGCTAAAACTAATCATTCATAGACAAGAATAAAAATGAAAGCTAATGAAGTAATATCAATGATAAAGGAAACAACCATTCATAGCACACTCTAAAATATCCTGATGCCTATGAATTCCAATCTAATTTGTATGTAATGTATACCCCATATGAACCAGTGTTGAATATGATGAAACATACTTTGAATCCACCACTTATAAGGAAATGCATAATGTGTTTATTTCCTTAACGCATAATATGTACCATCCACTGGAGTTAATAAATCCTTGATCACTCCCATGTCACGTGATAATGTCAGGGCATGAGGCATGTCAAGTTTACCTATTATGTCCTGCGAAAGTTGCCTTATAGTCATCCACTTCATTCGTTCTGGGTGAAATATATTGATTGTATATAAATATTTTTTATAAGCATATAAGTTACGAGTGACAATTACTTGAAAGCCTCCCACCTCATTCGATATGGGTTATATAATATATATATTTATGAAAATGAATATTTTTGAATAGTTTAACAATCTTTTTAAATGAATATCATTTTACAAATTAAAAAAAATTAAGAATATATAAAAAATATTTATACCAAATAAAACATAAAGAAATCGACAACATAAAACTTATAAATTAAATTAAATATTTAATTATATTAATTATCACTAATCATATTATTTTTGTTTGTTTGTTTTTTGTTTGTTAAGTTTGGTAGATTCTTCTTTTTCATTATAATATTTGCAAGTATGTTACAACCACTTAACGTGGTTAGGTGGTCTCAACCTGCCCAATGGGAAACCAGGTATGTTGACCACCTAACGGCATTATACACCATCCAATAGCAAAAAATAGTTAGTCTATCTATCCAAGCTATATAAACTTGATTATCATGTCCATAACCATAAGCTGTCTGTATATATATATAAACTATTGCACATTGGAAAGTAAATGCTATCTGCATATAAACTTAAGCAAAAAAAGACTATGACTTCAACCTTCTAGTTCTTTTGATCATTTGAGGCCGAGGTAACCGGGGCCATATATTTCACACTGGATCTAGTCAACTTGGTTAGCAAGAACATGCAAGAGAAGTTTTTCTCGATTTGGCCTAGGCGTCCATCCTATTTCTGTAGCTGGAATTGTATCTTTTGAAAGTCCTTAATGACAGTCATCCAAATTTGTTCCATTGTCTTATCTAGGAGGCATTTCAATAGCCAATATGGGTATAGAATATGTTTATATTGTGTTTCTTTATTGCGAGTGTGTCCCGGATCAGAAACTAGAACCTTCCACTCTTCGACGTCCACTGCCCCCGTGTTCACATGTCTGTTGATATCCTCCTCCCACTCAGCAATGAGCCCTTGAATCTCCTCTATGGTGCCACCCACATATGTAGCCGCCACTTCTTGGATCAGTCTAACCACTGGTTTCCTCCCATGACATTTTCCAGCATTGATCGACTTAGTCTCTACCTCGCTCTCTCGTAGTTTCTTGCCTCTACCCTTGCTTTTCACTGCACGAACCATTGCTATACTGTTCCAGGGCCTTCCAGCTTTTTTCTGATGATGGCTCGAAAAAATATTCAATGCTATCTTCCTCCAAGGGGAGTTACCTTCTTTGGGAAAAAGTAACCAAGAATTCTAAGCTATTATTTTCATAAACTTCGTCAGCCAATGGTTTTTCTCATCCATCATTTCTTCCCCCCATGCTACCTGTTCAAAGCCCCTGAGCGTGAGAAACCCCCACCCAAGATGCCTTGAACACCCCTACATGCCCCCTACCCTACGCCAATAATGGCCTCTATTTTGGTCACGAATTGCATGGTCGCCCACAGGCCCAGAAGCCTAGAAGACTATAAGCCTAGTCTAAAGGAGCCTCGCTCCTTCTCCCCAGTGCCCCTTGTTGGCTGACCTCGTCCCTTGTTCCCCTAACTTCCTCTTTGTAATTCTTGACACTAATCATCTCAGCTTCCTGTCTTCTAAGCCCCTTCCTCTGCCAGGTATCCCTCCCCTACCTTACGAACCATCCCACGCTCCCACCGCCAGTCGAAGCCTACTTGACCGACTTTCCTAGCATGCTAATTCCCTAGTTTGGAAGGACTCCTGCCCTGAACATTCTCCCCCTTATTGACTCCCTTCAAGGCCTTGGTTTCTACCCTCATGGCCCCCATCCTCCTTAGAGTCCACTACCTTACCCTTTCTCCATCAATTTTCACTACCTTACCCTTTCTCCTTAGGTTTTCCAAGAAGACGAGCAGACAAGTTTCACTCAGGCAATATCCTTCCCTCCCCATCCCTATGATCCCCATGCATGAGAGGAAAATGCCAAAGTGGAGTGAAACCCTAGCAGACCCCGTGCACGAGAATGTAGTGCCTAAGTAGAGTAATATCCCTACATATATTCTACAACTGCAATGAATCTTGCCACCCTTCACCTCCTAGCTATTCCCACCACCCCAACTTCTCTCTCCCCATCCCCTTGCCCCCATGCAATCCCAAATTGACAAACCAAAAGTAGGGGAGCATAATAAAGTGCAGGTAGAGAACATACCCAATACCTAACGCTTGGGATTGTTGTATCTCTTTGCCTTCTTGAAAAATTTACACCACCTTCACTGTTGTCTCCTCTTTGTGATCTCCCTCCTCTCTCCTAACCCTCTTTGTTGTCAACCAACTCTGGTGCATGTGAATCCCACCTTCCTTCCTCCATCTTATCGTAATAACGCAGACAACCACTGTGCCTTGCACTTCGAGCATGTGGGAGGTGATGGTACTACCTTCAAACATCCTTGTCATAATGACCCTCTTAATGGTCTGCCAACCACTTATTACCTCTGTGAATATTTTTAGTGATATACATAAGATGATATAAATCAATTTAGATGATATCTAAAGGTGTTTTCCCATGCAAAACTAAGCACAAAACACCGATGGGTTGATTTTTCTCTTCTTAGGTTTGTATTTTCCTCTATTTGAACTAACTTTGATTTCCTTTCAAATCTTCTTTCCTAGAAGTTTCATTAGATTTCATTCTTTGTAGTTCTACTTTACAGATTCAAATTTCCCAATAATAAATAATCGGTCCTATTATTTCACACTCAATCCCTCGACATAAACACACATGTACAACCATTAACAACACCGAGGATGGAATGGTGTACACAATGTGAATGCCTAGGTAATTGTCTCTATGTTCATGTTTTATTCTATTGATTTGTTATCACCTTGTGACTTTTGTCATATAAATTAATGGATCCTTCAAAATACAATCTAAGTAGGCTTAAGTTGATGTGTTGAGATAAGCTTAAATCTACATTTCAGTTGGATTTTGTTTATTCTTGTCATGATGGCATGCACAATTGTTTTTCGATACATAAAAGAGAAGAAGAAATGGTAGAAGAAGTAGGGACAAAACTCATCACATCTGGCCACACATAAGCATTCATTTTCTATTGATTCAATATATTATTGGCAACATAAAATGGAGAAGTAACCGAGAGAAAGAATGATTGTTAATGTTTGTAAGAGAATATATATATATTTTTTTTTTGTTAAAATAAGCTAATTACTCATGCATTAAGAGTTGGATAAATTTAGCGAGTCAAGTTAAGTCAAGTCAAGTGGAGTTAAGTCATAATCAAATTTATTGTGTGGTTGCATGCCAAGTTATTTTAGGCGAGTCGTTAATAAAAAATGGTTAAATAACCTTCACCATGTTCATTGTAATTATCAAGTTTATGTGTGATCAATAGAAGAGCCACAACTCGTGTTATTTTGTGTCTTACCTCCTCTACCTTACCAACAAATTAGTATCATAACTAATGAAAGATCACAAGATCTGTGGTGCCTACAAATCCAAAGAGAAGAGGGAAAAGGGAAGAAGGCCGACAATTAAAAAAATAAAAATTGCATTGTCAAATTGTTGCACTGCTAAGGAGTGGCAAGTGCGCATCGACTTGCAAAATTCACACCTGGGTTGTATCAAGGGTGCACACATCCCGTAAGGAAGCAAAAGGTTGAAAAAAGCTAATTTCGTGAGTCAATATGAAGTCAAAGTTTGTTTTAGAGTTTGAAACTATCATGAAGAGTGTTAAAGGGTGACACATATTTTCTTAAAAGGGCCTCATTATATAAATATTTTTTTATATATAAAAAATATTCAAGGTTTTTATGTAAAGATTTTTTATAAAGTTTTTTTTAAAAAGGACTCCATAAAGTTTTTCAAATAGTGCTTTTGGGACATTATATGGTGCGAGTGATTTATAATAAAGAGATTATTTATAAATTATTTGAAAAACTTATCAAAGGAGACATTTAGGGTTTGATAAGAGATTTTTTTTAAGAAAGATGGCTTCATCTAGTTTCCAGCCACAATTTCCCCCATTTACGGTGAAGAATTATGATGTGTGGGCCATTTAAGATAACGACCATGTTGAAGGATCATGATGTTTGGGATCATGTCTAGTTTGGGTTTTCAGAACCTAAGGACGAAGTAAAAGAAGAAGCTCTCACTAATTTAGAGAGGGAGCTATGGAAGAAAGAAAAAAAGAAGAATGCACAAGCGTTGCAACTTGTCCAACAGAGAGTGGATCGAGTAGTGTTCCAAAAGATTATGATCACATATTAAAAAAATAAAACTTGAGAGACTTTGTAGATAATATATAAAGGTATATCAAAAGTAAATATTGTTAAGTTGCAAAATAATAGGAGATATTTTGAAAGTCTGCAGATGAAGGAGACAAAGGACACCAATTCTTTCATCTATTGAGTCATGATTGTCGTAAATCAGTTAAATATTTATGGTGATGAAATTAAGAATCAAACAGTGGTTGAGAAGGTCCTCAAATATTTTTCTACCAAATTTGATGTTGTGGTAGCAACCATAGAAAAAGCCAAGGATTATTCATCATTAACAATTGATGAGTTGATGGGATCGCTTCTATCACATGAGGCAAGGATAGACATAAATAAGGTTTCCACCTTAGAAACCATTTTCAAAAGCTAGGTTTCTATTTCAAGAGACAGAGGTCGAGGCAAAGTTAAATCGAGAGGTAGAGGACAAGGCAGAAGACATGGTGGTTAGAGAGATGGCCGAGAAGAGCATGAACACAAAAGTGGAAGCAACAACATAAGATTCAACATAATCAAAGAGTTGACAAATCAAGGTGAGATGTTATTATTGCAATAAGTTTGGTCACTATGCCCGTGATTGCAGGAAGATGATATATGATCAAGGAAACCAGAGAGATAATGTCACTATAGAGATTACTAACTCTCTGTTCCTAAATTTCCATACCATGCATGAACCTTCTAATAATGTGTGAATATTATATAGTGGTTACATTAACCACATGACATGAAACAAGAATTTGGTTGCAAATTTGGATCTATCTGTTAAGACAAAGGCAATGTTGGGGACTGACAAGACTATGGATGTAGATGGCAAAGGAGTGGTCAACATTCTGACCAATCATGGGGAGTCGAAGATAATCTCAGAGGTATATTATGTCCCTGGTCTCAAATAGATAAGTTTTGGTCAATTGAGATATAAAGGATACATAGTTATGGTTCAAGGATAAGAGTGTGTTATATATGACAAGCCCCCAAGCAAGAAGTTGTTAGAAAAGGTGCAGATGACGAGGAAAAACATATTTCCTCTAATTATGAATTACAGTGACCATGTCAATTCTTTTCGAGTTGCATGTTCTAATGATTATTGGTTATGGTTCTTTCAATTTGGACACTTTCACTTTTATGGTTTAATATTGTCCATAAACAAATGGTTAGAGGTTTACCTCCCATCAAATAACCTGCTAGTACTTGTGAGTGTTTCATCTTGGGAAAGAAACATAGTGAAATTTTTACAAAGGGAGTTGCATATAGAGCAAAGTAACCTCTTGAGCTAGTGCATACAAACCTATATGGACCTATGAGGACACAGTCGATAGGTGGAAGTTGTTACTTCCCTACTTTCATTGAAGCAGAAAGACTTGGGTTTATTTCTTGAAGTAGAGCTCTGAAACTTTTGCAAAGTTCAAGGAATACAAAGCCTTAGCAGGGAGCGAAACTTATCGACAGATCAAGGTATTGTGGTCAAATTGTGGTGGATAATATTATTCAAATGCATTCCATGATTGCTACAAACAACATGGAATCGAAAGATATTTTACGACTAGGTACACACCACAACAAAATGGTGTAGTAGAGAGAAAGAACAACACAATTATGAACTTGGAAAGAAGCATGTGAAAAGGAAGAAACTTGTCTAATGAGTATTGGGTAGAAGCAGTTGCATGTGCTTTCTATGTGATAAACAAATCTCCTATAAAGAGCGTGATGAAAAGTTACCAAAAGAAGCATGGTGAGGTATGTCTTGCAACATATCTCATCTTAGAGTATTTGGATGTAGCTTATGCACATGTGCCTAAAGAGTTAAGAGGAAAATTCAATGATACAAGTGAAAAATGCATATTTACTGGTTATAGTGAGCAATCGAAAGCTTACAAATTGTATAACCCTGTCACTAAGAAGACCATAATTAGCATATATGTTGTTTTCAAAGAACAAGGGTCACGAAATGGGTCTGTAGACAAAACAATTGATGCAAAAGCACCATTGATGGAAGAGGATGATGTAGCAGAACATGAGCAACAAGGATCAAAATAACAGACACTAAAAAAAGTTACACTAACAAGGACTCCAAGATTTGCTGAGAAGCATGGATATTTAAGAAGATCAACAGATCGAGATTCTCCCAATAATAAATCAGGTGATGAATCAAGAAACGGTAAGAGAAATATGAAGGGTCTAAAAGGTATTTATGATGATTTGGATGTTAGTTCAAATTTTGCATTGTTTTCATTCCAACCTTCTTTGTTTGAAGAAGCAGTCAAAGATTAAAATTGGGTGCAAGCCATGGATGAAGAAATTTAAGCTATTGAAAAGAATGATACATGGGATGTGGTTGATTTACAAAAAGATAAAAACCTCATTGGTGTAAAATGGGTGTACAAGTCAAAGATAAATGAGAAGGTCAAATTGACATATTTAAAGCAAGACTTGTAGCAAAAGGATTCTCACAACAACCAGGAATAGATTTTGCAGAACTTTTTCCTCTGGTAGCGAAATTGGATACTGTAAGAGGAATTCTGGCCACAATAACTCAAAAATGTGGAAAGTATATCAGATTGATGTGAAATCAACCTTCTTGAATGGAATTCTAGAAGAAGAAATCTATGTGCAACAACCTCCAGGATATGAAGTTGAAGGTAAAGAAGATAAAGTTTACAGGTTGAAGAAAGAACTCTATGGACTTAAGAAAGCACCTAGAGCTTGGTATAGCCGAATTGACAGTTACATGAACAAGAATGGATTTTGCAGAAGCAATATTGAGCCTTCCTTGTACAAAAAGGTAAATGATCATGGACAAAATTTGATTGTTTTCTTATATGTTGATGAAATGATTCATACAGGTGATTTTGAGTTATATGAATTTAAAGTAGCCATGATGAAAGAATTTCAGATGAAAGATCTTGGTCTCATGAAATATTTTCTTTGCATAAAAGTTGAGAAATCTAAAAAAGGAATTTTTATTTTGCAAAATAAATATTCTAGAGATTTGTTGAAAATATTCAGGATGGAGAATTGCAAACTTGCTCCTACACCAGTTGCAACAGGTATAAAGTTAAGCAAGGATGATGAAGGAACAAATGTGAATCCAACCCTATTCAAAAGATTGGTTGACAACCTCATGCATATCATAACTACAAGACTATATATTACGTTAGGAGTAAGTTTGATTTCCAGATTTATAGAGACTTCAAAAGACACACATTGGAGAGAAGGAAAATTAATTTTGAGATACATAACAAGAACTAAATATTGTGGCATAATTTATGCAAGCACAAGAAGGATTTTATTGGATATACAGATAGTGATTTTGTAGGTAGTTTGGATGATAGGAAAATCACTTCTAGTTATGTGGTCCATCTTGGTTCAGGTGTGATTTCATGGGCATCTAAGAATCAACCTATTATAACTCTATAATCAACAAAAGTAGAATATGTAGTAGCAACATGAACAACATGTCAAGCAATATGGTTAAGAAGAGTATTTGATGGACTCAAGAAAAAACAACAAGGATCAACAAAAATACATTGTGACAACACCTCAACGATTGCACTATTCAAGAATAATGTGTTTCATCAAAAGAACAAGCATATTGATACTAGATATCATTTTATTAGAGAAATTGTGAGCAATGGAGAAGTTCACTTGAAGAATTGTAAATCTAGTGCTCAATTGGCTAATATATTTATTAAGTCATTAGCAAAAGATGTGTTTGAGTTTCATAGAAGAAACTCGGGTGCTAGCTGAGACATAGACCAACGGACATGTTTGAGTTGTTATAAGTCATGTCTTAGTTTAATGGTCGTAATTAAGGGGGAGTGTTAAAATAAGATAATTACTCACACATGAAGAGTTGGATAAATTTAGAGAGTCAAGTTAAGTCAAGTCAACTTAAGTCATAGTCTAATTTAGTATGTGGTTGCATGTCAAGTTGTTTTAGGCGAGTCGTTAGTTGGAAAAGGTTAAATAACCTTCACTAGGTTCATTGTAATTATCAAGTGTTTGTGTGATCAATAGAAGAGTAGTAACTTGTGTTATTGTGTGTGATTTATTTGTGTTATTTTGAGCCTTGCCTCCTCTAATTTTCCAACAATTCTCTCACTAATGTTGACAGTGGTAAAATATGAGGATAATGATCTAAATAAAACTTAGTAATATCCTTTGTAGTAAACAATGGAGAATTCTTCTCGTTTGGAGTGACTAACATCACCGTAACCAACCCTCTTGTGTTTGTTCCAACAATTACATTGAAATAATCAGCTACACTCATGTCTGGACTGTCCAATTCCTACAACAGAATGTATAAGTTAATTTGGCACAAAGGGATGATATTTTAGAAAAGGGGCCACTATAACCTTTTACAAATGGAGTAGATTAAAATCGTTATCTCAAATGTTTCCTCGAGGAATTCAAGGATAGCGGCTGGGATAATCCCACAAACCCCTCCTCCGTCGATACTGAGACTGTATTCATTTCACCATTAGTTGGTGACAGACTACTAGAAATAATGTTCATGGTCTATACTCCACTTAAGCCTTTGCCTCCAAATTAAAGCCTTTGCCTCCAAATTAATTTTGACTCAGAGTTATCTTTTGAAAACAACTTGGTTGAATAAATATTGAAGTGGAATATGGTTCATTTGTGCCATATTTGATTGAATGAATTGAAGTGGAATATAGTTAATCCAACACAAACAACGATGCCGTAGCTAAAGAATCACTCATTAAGATATTTGCAGGTTGAAAATAATAACTCATTAAAGTATTTGCAGCTTGCTGATTCTTTATAATTCTGGAATAACAAAGATATATGATATAATGTTAGAACAAGTCCATTACTGAGCTATCTAGAGGGTATCACCCATCTTCTTTGCTAATGTCAACATTGCGTTAAAAAAAAGAACATTACTTAATGGGTCCATTACTGAGCTGTCTAAGAGGATGGTGCCCACTCCCCGGATTTATCAACATTGTTAAAAAAACACAACATTATCATATTCTCGATAAAATTTTATTTCAAATCATTTATGTAATTAGGCATATAGGCCTTTCTTTTGAATTAGTTCATCTCAGTATTTTGTCGACCTTTTTCCTCTCCACCTAACCATGACCACATTTATACCTTTTTCCTCTGCACCTGACATGTGTGAACCATAACCACATTTATGCCTGATATTGGTGCACTACAATGTGTTGCTATACAAAATATATGGAATTCGTGTTGAGATGTTGAACACACGTATTCCCTTCAGCTTTTCCAACCACCTACAACTCCCTTTAATTATGCGCACATGGGTAGATGCGTACAAAGATAAGTATTCTTGCAGTCAAAATTAGAGAAACCCTGAACACTGGGAAGCATGATGGGAGAGTGTCCAGAATCCTTAGAGAATGTTGTGTTATTGTCAACAAATATCCAACTAGGCATAGCATTCACTGACTACTCTTAGCACACTTCTTTTTCCTGTTGGAATTGGAAATGGGAATCTGAAAACTTCAACATGTATGATTTCCCTTCATGTAGAAGGATCCATCATTGAGTTTATTAAGGAGAGTGAAGGTTAATATTTTTCCAAAATGGCCGGAGGTTGCTCATTTGCCGCTAAAATATTAGGTAATAATTTTGGGGAAAGAATTGGATACTAGACATAAACGATCAAAGTGATAGGGATGTCGTTTTTTCTTTAATACCTCCAAAACATTTAGGTTCTCTGAATCAAATTTCTAAAATTCCATAGAGAAGTTTCAACTATGCCAAATTTAAATTATTTACTTTAAAAGATTTAGGCAAACAATGAAATTTTTAAACCCTCTGGCATAAAAGATATACTAACTCATGAAACTTTCTGTTGGATTGAAGTTTGTTTGTAAATATTTTTATTATTGTTTAATAAAACTTCAGGGATACAATTTTTCCACAACTCCAATTTAAGGGTTTCATAATTGAATCTCTACAAATCTGTAAACAACTTGCAACTATCTCAAATTTAAATTATTTACTTTAGAAGATTTAAACATGAATGAATTTTTCAAAGCCCTCCTGCAAAAGATTTTCACTTCTCACTTATAAAACTCTCCGGTAAACTGAGGTTTGATTGCAGATGTTACAACTTTTTTATTATTATCTAATAAAAGCTCGGAAATGGATTGGAGATTTCTGTGGTATAATTGTTGGTTTTGAGAGCTTGAAGCCTGCATTTTTCTTTGTTTACGTTTCAAGTCTAGAACAAGACTCATTATCAGGACTTAGATCTACAAAGAAGAGAAATTGAAACTATTAATATGATATGGAATGCTGCATGGGTTGGGGAGCCGACCAACTCAAGGAGAGAAATCACTTTTTTATTATTT
>APFE030414606.1:73752-205516 GCA_000404065.3 Pinus taeda
TATTGCGTGAAGCATATATATATTGCGTTCCCAGTGTATGGCTGCGTGTCACCATTATCTGCGTGGAAGATACTCTATGAACGGCGTATATAATCCTCTATGTACAACGATATAAAGGCATACATTTACTGCGTCTAGGGCTGCTTAGAACAACATATAAGTTCATGGCTGCGTTCTCCATTAGGGCATCATACTAGGCCAGCGTAATCTAGTGTGTATCTCCTTCTCCAAAAACCCAAGACGTGGAGACGAGATCACTTGAAGTGAGTTACCAAATAACTTCAAATCCTCTTCTATTTATACTAACAGGAGGATGATGAATAGACACGTCGGTTGAGCTTCTAGAGCCTACATAATAGCTGGTCGGCTTGATAATAATTATATAAACAAAATAAATTCATATCTCCATAAATAATTATTGGAATCGGATGATCTTTGGATCAATCCTACACCTCTCGATGAGAGGGATCCAATAAAAATATCAACTGCCATAAATAAAGCCAACCCACATGGAGTTTGGCCCTAGTTTCCAATTTAACACAATCAGAGATTTACACGTATCTTGAACAAGTTTGCAGCAAACACCAAACCTCATGACTCCATCACTGTCGACTATTACACATCTGCACTGCCAACCACCAATTCGCAGTTCGTCAAGTGAGCTGTGAGTCCAACACTGTTAGAAAGTTGCGAAGAGGCTATTGCTATTGAGAAGGACTTGCATGTCATTGGAGTCATCAAGGATGACAAATCAATGAAAGACTCTAAGGATGCGAGCAGAAAGCCCGAAGCAACGGTGAGCAAGGGCAGAGACAAGGAAATAATTGATATTGAGACCCTCACTTGCCTTGTCAAGAAATTGACAACTGAAATGTCTGAACTCAAGTAACGGAAGATGGACACATTCATGAAAATGCATCTGCCTCGATAGAGACAGGCGAGCAGTTCATCAACCGGCTCATCGAACAACAGCGACCTTGGCTCCAGATCTACGAAGAAGCCTATGTTCCAACTCGATCAATGTGCTAATCCTAAGTATTGTTCCTTCCATGAAGAATTCCATCCCGAGAACTCTTGTTCAGATTGGAAGCAAGTTGTTACCTCTGTCTCTACTCATACACTTGATGCGGATGGTGACATGCAAGAGCAACTGGAAGACATTGATGATGAAGAGGTTGCACCTGATGAAGAACCAAGTTCTGGGCATGTGGTGTAACGTGGAAGTCCAAGAGACCCACTTGTTGAACATAGAGTCATGTAAGTCGGAAAGTCATGGAAGACGAACGGTCATGAGGGTAGTCAAACAGCCACAAGGGTCAATTTCACCCTTGGCTATAAATACCCCCCTCATTTATACATGAAAGGACTTTTCACCTCAGCTCCTCCCACATAGCCAAGAGAGTCTGTAATCTTTTCTTTGAGGAGTAAGTTGTTTCTCCAATACCCTACTGACAGGGTTAGTTATGTATGGTGTAAAGATGTGTCTTGGAACTTTTGCTTAATTCAGAAGCTTGTTAAGAGGCCAACACGTTTTCATACATGTATTGTATTTGTTGTAAGACTAATCTTTAACACTTGTAATGCATGTTGCTTTAACCATGTGTTCTACATCTGAACTGATTCATTTGTTGTAATGTATCATCTATCAATGAGAATGTGTTGTATATGATGTTAATGTTGTCTCGTCCGTGTCGACGGCTCTGTCGGACATCAGACAGACCTTTCACATGAACATCGCTGCAACAATTGTCGCACTCATCTCAGACTGATCTGTGAGTGTTGTACATGTTATCTTACCTCATATGTTGTGTCAGCCGCATCCGAGTGGACTACTCCACCAGAAGTTGTGCATGTCCTTTTTTGTTGTGTGTTCCTAGCCGATTTGGGACTAATTTCAACCTATAACTCACCTTCACTCTCTTCCCCTCACATTGAAAAAACCATTGACACAAGTTCACTTACACACACTCACCATGCATGCGAACCTCACTTCTTGAAGAGAAAGTGAACCACTCTCCTATGTTGACAAGCAAGAGTTGAGGCAAATCCTTAAGACAATGGCAACAGGGACGTGATACCGGATGGCACTCCCACACCAAACGGTGTGAGGTCTAGTTGGGACTTCAAACAAGGGTGATCCTTTGAATGTTGGTAGGTCCAGCACCGTCAATAATAGTGCAGGCTGCAATCTCACCCGAAGCAGTATTGGGGGATGCTAGAACCATGTTTCTCCATCTAGAGGCATGTGTGATGGTTTCATGAAGTTCTTACAGCTTAGATCTACCTTCACGCAAATCTAATCCTTTCGATAGATAACTACTTTAAATTTAACTAAATGACGTTTAGATCTTCACGAAGGTACTTAGTTGTAATTATTATGCATAAATATTATAGATCTACCAGGTTCGCACAGTAAATACACATTCATTCATATAAAACAGATTACAAAGTGAAGATACATAAACTTAGCATAAGTAAATAAAAGAACACAGATGCATCATATTTGGCCCAAAACAGTATTTATTAAGTGTAAGTGTTCAAATATAGACTCTTTATCCTTGCACACTCAGTTGCAGGGGTCTGTGCATTCAACTTGCGGACTTACCAAGGTCTCTGCGCACTCAACTGCAGGAGCCTTCCCCTTTCACCTAACTATAGGAAATTGACATTTCCTGCCTTAACACCTTGCCCTTATTATGATTCTTCAAGTTCTATTCTTCTAAGACTCGCTATGACTCAAATTTATATAGCCTTTGCTTTATAATACCATGGTCTGTGGACCATGGGTGGGTCTGAAAACAGCTCTATCACCTACCCAGCTAAGGGAATAAATCCCCTTTGACTCCTACTAGCTTCGCACTCCGCTTCCACATTTCGTAGAGACTTTACATTCATTATAAAAGATAATACAAAATTGACCCCAGCAACTCCATCCCAACAGGCCCCCAACACAAATTGGGTGGCTCGCCCTTGAGTCACTCAGCTGGCGCCTCTATCTTTTTGCAGAGGTCAATGAACTCCATCCTTAACACAACTGTGTCAGCAAAACCTTGCGACGCGGCCTGCTGCACTTCCTCTACCAACTTCTTTGTAGTCTTCCCCTCCATCGCGAGGCGCATCGTCCTTTGAGTCTGTTGGAGTGTCTTCAATTTTTCCTGGACTAATAGAGTAAGGTGACTTGCTTCCTTTGTCCAAGGTTGTATTCTGGCCTTTAAGATAACCTCTTTCCCTCATAGCTCCTTAATTTGCATTTGAAGTTGTTTTCCTTCTGTTAGGCGAGCTATTTGTAGAAATTCCCACTGTAGATCACCTAACAATGCAATATACTAAAGCAAAATACTAGATCTAATTCTACAATCAAACTTTGCAGAAGCTTAATCAAATATGAGCAAGATCAAATAGAACACATATAACAGATGAAGAGAAATCAATCACACATGAACACAGAAGTATAATTTGGGGAAAGCCTCAGCTTAAAACCCCAATCTCTGTAATATCATACAAGTAGAAATAATGTCTGGATTACACAAAGCCTTAGCTTGGAAGCTATCCAGCTCTCGGTACAATCCCTCTACTGCTCATAGACAGTCAAAGGCTTCTCACAAACCTTCTCCTCTACCCTCAAAGCCTCCTATTTCCTTGCGCAATTTCTCCTCAGTCCTCAAGCTGCCACCTATGTGTAATAATCCCTCACACACTGCTCTGACCTCTGAAAAACAGCACAAACCTGAAGGATATAAATCCTTCTGCATAGATGAGTTTCCTTTATAGGAAAAATTCATCCAACTGATAGTACATTGTCCCTCCTCTGATCTCAAATAGGTCTCTGACTGAACTGACATGCATGAGTTATTTATGAGAGAATATTCAGTTATCTGGAGAGCAGCAGTTGCATGCATGCAAGCATTAACTAACTGAACTCACAATTAATTCAACAAACTATTTGAATTAATCCAACTGGACTTGACTCAGTTAACAAAGCCAACAAATTACAACTCAAATTACAACTCACTCTTATCTCTTTAACTGATGGATAAATTCCTCAATTAATGGAGAAACTGTTGCATGTCCCCACATAGACTTCATGTTTGATTTTCCTTATCTAATTAACTCAAGATGAATTAATTAATTATTTTACAAACAGTTGCTAAGATCAAATTCGAATTTTGCTTCACTATTTTAGTTCAGGGACTAACTAAAATAGGAATCTATCCCAAACTACTAAAAATAGCAATGTTATTTTTAGCACTTCCATTTTTCATTCCTTGTTGCTTAGTCGAGCACTGGTACCTAAACTACTATTTATAGCAGTGCTAATTTTAGCACTTCTATTTTTAGCATTTATTGTTGCCATTTTCAACATTATTTTTAGACTCATCTATGTGGCACCATCCTCCATGGCACATCCCTCTTAGCAGATCTCCTCCTAGTGCACTTCTAGCTCCCTTTGTGCAGTCCCATTACTTTGTTTTCTCAGCCTTCGAGCAGTGTAGTTTATAGTCCCATACTCCCTCGCAGCTTCCTCAAGTACTAATACTATCCTTCTATCGTGTATTCATTGCGCATGGGTAGGATCCCCTTGATATAACTTCAGTCGAATCCCATTGACTCTTCCCTTAAATATTTCCCCATTTAGCTTCGCGAGTTGAACTGCACCACCATCTGTAATTTTCTTGACTACATAGGGCCCCAACTAATGAATTTGAAACTTCCCAGGGAACTTCATGAACTTGCTATCATATATTAGCACTAAATCATTCACTTTGAAGGTGCGCGACTAAATATATCGATCATGCCAGGCCTTCTCGCGCTCCTTCTGCACCTGTTGGTGAAATCCTACTAGAAATCGGTCTTCTTTTAATTACATCAACTATGTGACAGTTGATGTTGCAATTTGCAATCTCGGCACAATATACTCCATAAGAATCACAACCTTGATCCCATAGACCAACCTGAATGGAGTTTGTCCTGTTAATTTCTTGTACATCGTCATATATGCCCATAGGACCGTTGGTATGCACACATCCCAGTCATTTCTTACACGTTGCATACCTTTGTCAATGCGTTCTCCAAGATTTTATTGAATGCTTCAACTGTACCATTTGCTTGGGGATGATAGGGCATACTCTTTTGATGATAAACCTGAAATTCTTCAAGCATCACGGCAATAGTTTCATTTAGAAAGTGTGTCCCCTATCAATCATTAATATCCTAGGACACCCAAATCTTGTCAATACTTACTTGAATAAGAACTTTGTGGTTGTAGCGACGCTACAATCCTTCACTGATTGTGCTTTTTCCCACCTTGTCAAGTATTCATTTAGAGTAATAATATATCGTGCTTAGTCTTTCTCCCTGGGGGTTGTATCAGACCCACAAAGTCAATAGCCCATTTTTCAAACGCCTATAATGAAATCTGAGGATTCAAGGGCAATTCATCACTTCGCAATGGCTTTCGCATCCTCTGACATGCATTACATGCCTTAGAATCCTTATATAGTGTTGGCCACCATAAATCCTGCACAAAAAATCTTTTGCGAGGTTCTACCCGCATAGTGTCCTCCCACTACTCCTCCATGTGCTCTAGCGAGGACACTAGATCGTTAAAACACTGAAACGTATCGGCGCAGTATTTCATCAGTACCCATCTTATACAAGTATCCCGCAATCACAGAAAAGTTGGCAGCATGAACCACCAATTCCTTCTTCTGCTAAGTAGAATATCATTCAGGGGTTGTTCCGGTAGTTAGAAACTGAATTATATCAACAAAGTGATCATCTTCGACCCGCACAACAAAAAGCTACACATATGGCAACCCTTCTTCCAAACTTGTAAGTTCTTCACTTGTCTCAATCCGAGATAAATGATCTCGTCCCGCATTCAATCGTTCAGGCTTTACAATCACTTCAAAATCGTATTCTTGAAACAACAATAACCATCTACAGATCTTCCCCCCCAAAATAGGCTTGTTGACCAGGGACTTGAGAGCGGAGTGGTTTGTATGCATTTTGAAATGTGTGCCCAACAAATAATGTCAAAACTTTTGCAACGCGTAGACCATCACCAATCATTCGTGTTCTGTAGTTGAATAATTCTTCTCAGCCTTTGACAGTTTCTGGCTCGTGAAGGCTATATGGTGATCTATCTCACCTTCGCCCGGTTGGGTCAATACCACACCCAACGCAATACAAGAGGCATCCACATGCACGTGAAATTCTTTCTTCCAATCGAGAAACACCAAAATAGGTGCAGTCACTATCTTTTCCTTTAATACATCCTGACTGCACTGTCACTCTTTGTCCCATTACAAGGTAGCGTCCTTCTTCAGTAATTTCTCCTTCAACCCGACTATCTATGCACACGCCTTGATGAACTTTCTATAGTAGCCACTGTGCCCCAACATTGCACGTAGCTACTTTACATTCTTCTAAGCTTCTAAATTGATAATTACTACACTCTTCGCATGGTCTACCATTAACCCCCGCTTACAGACCATTTGACCTAATAGTATCCCATAAGGCATGCAAAAGATACACTTCTTCAAATTTAGAGCAATTTGGTATTTGCGAAAATTATCCAACATGAGGCACAAACTTGCAACATGGCGTTTAACCAACCCAAACACAGTTCAGTCATCAAAATGCACTTCTAATAATTGATAGATGAATTCTTTGAACTCTGCAATTACAACTCTTGAAAAGATCACGAGCGCATTCTTCAGTCTGAATGGAATCACTGTGTATTGGAAGCATCCCCACTCCATTGCGAAGATCGTCTTGCTGCGATCCTCCAGTGTGATTTTAATCTGATAGTGCCCTAAGAACCCATCAGTAAACGAATAAGATTCTTGCCCTCCAATATTCTATAAAAATTCGTCCGTAAATGGTGTTGGAGATGGGTCATGAACACATGCATCATTTAACTTCTTCAGGTTGATGCATAGTCTGATTTCACCCTACTGGTTCTTCTCTTGAACTACCATAAGGCTCACCCAATTAGATTCTTCTACTGGCTCAATAATTCTTGCTTCCAGTATTTTGTCTAGCTCTTTGCACACCTTTTCCTTATACTTGGGATTCAACAAATAAGGTAATTGTTTCATGAGCTTCATATCAGGCTTTAAAGTGATCTTCATCACTCCTAGATCCCCTACTATTCCCTTCAGGTCCGAGGACTTAGTAGGAAACAAGTCATGGTATTCGCGTAGCAACTCCATAACTTTATGAACTGTATCCTCATCCCAATAATATCCTATCTTTGCAAACTTAGGCTGCACGTCAGATCCAATGTTTACTTATCTAGTCTTCAAAGTTTCTGATATATCAGGGTTCTCTGGTTTAGGTCCTCTAGCCTCGCGTTGTCCTTCATTTTCTGGAATATTTATTTTTCACAGATCATCTTCTTCTTCTTCTGCAGTCACATTATAACATTCCATCACATGGTGCGCATCAGTGTACTCTATTCCTGTTGAACCCATTCTACCAGTTCTTCAGGTGTTCTAAAGATAGTGGTTTTAATTTCCTGGAGCGCTTCATCAATGCACTCAAATCCATCCTCAAAGATGAAAGTTAATAATAATATCTCCCTCAAGATGTCCCATTCGATCGTCCCATGGTGCAGCTTTGTTTCCAAATACCAGTTCATGGGGATAGTATTGAGGGTATGATAGAAGATATGCACCCATTCTGGTTGTGGTTCTTCTCCCCAAGCTTTAGTCCAATGCGCCAAGTGCTCGCGCGGATCATCCTTTCTGCTATATTTCTCAGTCATCCGGGTACTAGCGTATCCAAACCTCAGCTTCATCATCCGCTTGTATTCCCTCCAGTCACCGAAGCTTTCCTTATCTGTCCCCCACGAACAGGTAGACGTAGCATGCAATGCCAATTCAAGTGCCTAGAATTGGTGTTCCTCAGGCACTTCCCTTTCAAACTCATCCAAAAAGAGATTAACATCATTCAAACCATTATAATGTGGGAGATTTCTTACCTCTGTAGATACTCATTGTAGCAATTTTTTCATCATATTGCAACGTAGCGTAGAGACTTCATGCAACCAATTTTGCCAGTGTTTGAGCTCTTCATCTGAGTCTAACGTGCAATATTTGTCTCTATCCCACGTGATCTACCCATCTACAGTGGGATTGATCCAATCTTCATCACATGTAGTTATCTTGTATATCTGATCTAGATAATCATCTTCCACATAATCGCAGACTGGTTCAATGTAGCGCACTCCTTCAGCAGGGTCCAGTGGCACAATAACCCTAAGTGCCTTCTTATCAAATTTCATCCTTCGCTTCTTCAGATTAATCACCACATGCATGTCGAAGGCCTAATCAATTCCTAGTAGCGCAGGGTAAGGATTATTGTCATCCACTATTTCAATTACCTCAAAGTCATCCAATGCACTCGCTCCTTTAATGTCCATTGGTACCCCATATAGGCGTCCCATAAGAATGATATTCTGTTGATTGGCCATGCATAGTTGTATAAGATACCATTATAGCACAGGTCTTCCCATCCTTTCCCATGTCTTCTTAGGCAGTACATTCACACGAGAACCGAAATCCAAGATGACTTGGTCCATTTCATAATCCTCGATCTACGTTGTTAACCTCATCTCGCGCCATATCCTCTTCTTGTGTTTACCCAGTTTCCTCACAATGCGTTGCTATGAAGGAATCTTAATTTTTCCCATACAATTGTCAATCAGCTCCTGGAGCCCTGCTACGACCTTCTAATCCCTCAACAAATTCATACAAGTTTTGAGAAAAGTGGCTAACAGTGAAGGATCCACATCTTGCACTTCACTGTTCCCAGTTGATTTCTCTTGACTCTCGAATGTAGAAGCTTCAAAAAAATTCTTCTTAGCCTCCATAAAAGTTTCTTTATCTTGGTTGAGGTCAAAACCAACTTCCTTTTCAGCAGCCTTGCACACCCATCCTTCGGTTTCTGGTCGCTTTCCCTTATCTTCTCATGTGGCCATACCAATGCGTGTTATGATATTGATGCTATGGTCCTCTTCACGAGGATCCACCCTCATCATCTGGATATTTTGTGTCGGCTATTATGTCTTTTTCTCCTGCATCTTGGCAATCAGTATTGGACAGTCTTCTATCACATGATCAAACTATCTGCAATATTGACAAGATGGATGCGTTGGGTTCTGATGGTCACACGAAAAATGTCCAACTTCACCATAGCTATAAAAAATAAATGGTCTGTGACCTCAGTCATCCCCTTCTCCTCTTCCTCTTCCACAACCTTGGAATCCTCCGTACGCTGCACCCACACCATGATCCTGAGGCTGATTTTCCGCCTACATTCAATAGGTAGGGGTTCTTTCCATCATCAATTCGTAACTTCAATAATTTCTCTCATCATGTCCAATCAATTTACTCAAGGTACAAAACAATTGTTGCAGTGTCTGAACAAACTTTTGTAAGAGATAACAATTATCAATTGTGTGCTTCCCAACTATTTGGCAGATAACACACCACAATGGTACTCCTGTTCTTGGTCCTGCGATATTTTCAGACTTTAGAGGCACAGGACCTCCTCCAATAAGGTAATTATGATAAACAGGGCAATGATCCTTATCATGTCCCTTGTCCTTGCATTTTATACAACAACATTCAGCATGCACCTCCAACTGAGCTTCCTTTCATGTTTTCAAGCTCTGCAACTCCATGTGCAGACTTGCCATCTGCGACTGAATCTGTTGTACTCCAACATTTGTATCTTGTACTAACGAGGCTTCCAAACTCATCGCAATCTTCACAGCCTCTGCTTGCATTCCTATCTTCTGCTGTGATAATGGTAATCTCAAGTGAGGTAACAACAAAGCAATGTACCAATCTCTCTATTGATCATCTATGATGTTCATATTAGCATGCCAGATCATGCTAATATCTCCTTAAACTCTGTGATAGACTGCGCCTGAGACTCAGGCTTCTTAAACTCATTGTTCAATGCTTGTTGAGTCTCTGCCCACATCGCACCAGGTTTGTCTTGACAGAACTCTTTATACAAAGTTAGCGCCCTATCCTGCAACATTGTGACTAGTTGTGCTTTCTTTAGATTATCATTAGTGATCTACTATGCTGTCCACACAACATTTGCAACAAACCAGAATTTATCGGGGTCTTCACTCCCTATCCCTTTGAAGATTGGCATCTTCATTGCATTTGCCATGTTGAATGGTTGAGGCAGAGGTGGAGGTGGAGGTGGAGGTGGAGTGGATGGATAAGGTATCCTCGAGATACCCTGACTTACCAACTGCAACGCACTTCGCAGTGTATTCAAAATAGTTCCTTCGTCGTCACTTGAAGAGGATCCCAATAGCGAACTATAGTAAGAACCCGATTCTCCATTCCTTTTAAGGGGTTTTCCGCTTCACGTAGTCCCAAACATCAAGGTAATGGCATAACCTGTTTTTCACACAACAACATCTTAATCCAAGTTTTCAGATATATTAGATACTTACCTCACGACCCCTTGAAGAGCTTGCGCTCTGCTTCGCTATAACCGGTGGTCATATCAATCGCAAGGTTAGTGACGAATCCTCCTATGATACGATCAATCCAGCGATCAACAGCCCACAAGATGTTATTTTCTAAAGCTTCCAAACGCCTCACCAGCTCCGGCATCCACACAATAGGACCGTCAAGCCTCCACATGCCCTAACTATCCACTAATTTAGGCAGCCACTCATGTAGTTCACAAGGGAAGAAATAGAAAAAGGCTTCAGTTTCGTCTGTGTATAGGTGTCTATTCAAAAACTATTCCTTGGATAACCGTGGGTTTCTTTTCTCCTGAGCTACAAGCGTGTGCATCTTCTGATCAATGCACTTCTCAATTTCTTTCTTAGTAGGGAACCACTTATTCGACATCACACATTTCTCAGATAGATCCGGTCCCGGCAATGAAACCATTTGTTGGCTTGATGGGGTCTAACCCAGGTTCAACTTTAACTGCGCCAACCAACAAAACCCTAAACTATCGGCCCTTTCGGGAATAACCCACATAGTGCAAGATGCAATCTCACCCAAAGCAATATTGGGGGATGCTAGAACCAGGTTTCTGCATCCAGAGGCTTGTGTGATGGTTTCCTCATACCCTTGTGGCTTAGATTTGACTTCACACAGATCTAATCCTTTCAACATATAACTACTGAAAATCTATCTAAACGACTTCCATGTTTTCGTGAAGGTACTTAGTTATACTTATTATGCATAAATATTACAGATCTACTAGTTTCGCACAGTAAATAAGCATTAATTCATATTAAATAGATTACTAAGCGAAGATACATAAATTTTGCAGAAGTAAATAAAAGGACATAGATGCTTCAATTTCAGATCAAAACAGTATTTACTAGATAGAAAAATTCAAATATAGACTTCTTATCCCTGCGCACTCAGCTGCAGGGCCCCACGCAACTCAACTTGCAGACTTACCAAGGTCTTCACGCACTCAATTGCAGGAGCCTTCCTCTTTCGCCTAACTCCTACTATATTCACACCCTGTTTCCACATTTCATGGAGACTTTACATTCACTACAAAAGATAATAGAAAATTGACTCAAAACTTAACAAAATTGACCCCAGGGACCCCATCCCAACAATGCTCACACACCTATCGATCAAACAATAAAGCTGACTTGGCACTCCCTCAATATGAGCGATGAAAATCATCAAAATCGCATAATGAATATCATATTATTAATTATAAACAAGCTTGTAAACTTCTCACTCTTATAAACTAGTCATTAAACCCCCCCTCTGACAAATAATTTGGTTATCAATCTAAAATCTAATCCTGACATTGTGGTGTTAAAAGCAGACACGAGAGGGGCTAATGTCATCATGAATAAAAAAGACTATATTGATAAATTAAAGACCATCTCAACAATAGTGGATGCTATATAAAGTTAAACAAAAATCTGATAAAAAAAATTACTAAGTATGCAACATGGTAAAATCTAGTAATATTGGTGATAACAAGAACCTGATAGAAAGTTGTCCTTATACCCCCATAATTTATGGAGCTCCTAAGGTTCACAAAGAAGGGATTCCAATTAGACCTATAGTAAAAACTATTGGTGGACCCACTTATCATCTTGCAAAACACCTAGCCAAAAAATTGAAACCCTTGGTTGGAAACACTAATTCATTTGTAAAATATTCCACTCCTTTTATCAATGAAATTAAGAACATCAAGCTTGATAAAAATGGCATTCTTGTTAGTTTTGATGCCACATCTCTTTATACCAACATACCTATTGATGCAACTATGGAGGTGGTCTATAAATTAACTAATCTTGACACATCCGAACTTGTTGAATTATGCCTTAGATCTACTTTCTTCGGTTTCATGGGTGATATTTATGAACAAACCCGTGGGGTGGCGATTGGATCTCCTCTTTCAGCCATTATTGTTAATTTATTCATGGAGGATTTTGAAACCAATGCGCTAAAAACTACCCTTTAAAACCTAAATTATGGAAAAGGTTTGTAGTCGACACCTTCATCATATGGTCCCATGGGCGATATACATTGGAAACTTTTAAATAAGACTTGAATAATCTTTCTTCATCCATAAAATTCACCATGAGAGAATAATTTAATGATATCCTTCCCTTTTTGGACATCCTCATTTCCAAAAAACCTGATGGTTCCATATCCCACCAAATATACTGAAAAAAGACCCATACTGAGCAATATCTTCATGCTACCTCTCACCACCACCCCACACAAAAATTAGGAGTTCTAAAAACTCTAGCAACAAGAGTTGTTAGAATCTCTGATAAAGAACACTTGGACAAAGAAAAATCACACCTCATAAATGTATTCCTGAAAAATGGATATAAAAGACATCAAGCTATCAAGGCTATTAGAAATCCCAACAAAGAAACTTATAAAAACAAGAATAGGGATAACTTTGTTGGCGAAACCTTCCATACATACTTGGGACCACCGATAAGATTACCCACATCCTCAAAAGAAACAATATTTTAACCACCTTGAAACCTTTAAATACCATATGTAGTCATCTCAAGTCTGTCAAATATCCAATTGACCCTAAATGCAAGAAAGGGGTTTATTTAATTCCATGCTCATGTGGGGTTCCATATGTAGGAGAGACAGGTCGATCTATCAAAATTAGAATCCAAGAACATTCTGCTGACATTAAAAATAATTTCTCCAAAAACTCTGCTCGCGCAGAACATTCCATTAAAACTAAACATCAAATTTGCATTGATAACACTCACACCCTTGCTAAAATTGCCCACTACTTTCATAAAAATTTAGAGAGGCTATAGAAATTAGCAAACACCCGAAAAACCTAAATAGGGATGAGGGTTGGATGGTAAGTAAAAATTGAATTCTGACGTTAACCTCTACAAAAATATCTTCTCAAAATTCCTCCCTTTAATTATTCCTTTAACCAATAAGTTGCCCCATAAATTTTATATTTAATATTTCTTTATCCCAACCTAATACATTTTTCATCATTAAGTTAAATCAATACCAACATCTTATTAACATTTTAAACATTATTCATTCTACTACATATGATATTTTTCTTAATTATCATTAATCTAATAACATAACATAACCTCGCATAAAATTCCTTCACAATGTTATACACATCTTTTCATATTATTTTACATTCAACATTAATTAATCCCAAATAAATTAAATTAACTCCATATAACATTATATTTAATTATCATTAATTTATAAATCATAAAAACATTAATTTTATTATATCCTTTACTATTTTATACAACTCTTAGCATATATAAAACTCTTCATAATCATTTAATCTATCCATAAATTCAATAAATGCATCAATTATATATTAAAATCACATATCTTTTAAAAAAATTATAATTTTATTTATAGAATCCTTTTAGGGTTTACACTGTCGGCCACTTTTCAACCCTATACTCCTATTTATTATTAACCTTGGTACGATTAGTTTTCCACATTCTCTCTGCATCCTAAAGATGAACCACAATTGGGGGTTCGAAACGTCGATCATCTAATACAACAAATGCGATGGATCCAGAAAGATATTTGCAACGAGTTTAAGAAAGAAAAGCCACCTACATCTGATGGAGAGATAAATAAATCACAAGATGAAGAGGCATGGTTGCTTGATATGAGGAAGTTCTTCAAATTGCACGATTACTCAAAGAACATGAAAACTAGAATAGCTACATTTAGTCTCAAAGCAGATATTTGTTGGGAAGATGTGAAGTATGTCAGAGGTATTCATGACAAGGACTTGACTTGGAGGGAGTCCGAAAGGCTATTCCGAAATAAGTATCTATCGAAGAGAAACTTTGATGACAGGGCAAATGAATTCTATGAGCTAAAAGTGGGATTGATGACAAATGAGGAGTAAATTAGCACGTTCTTGGAGTTGTTGAGGTATGTGCCTTACCTAAAGGAGGAAAAGGCCAAGATTCATAAATTCATTAGTGGATTACCGATTGCCTTCAAAGACAGAATTGAGTTTGATGAGCCTAAATCATTGGAGGAGGCCATCTGAAAGCTAAAGCATTACTATGAGGAATTGAAGAGCAGATCTGAGACTAAGACGGATTGGAAGGGTAATGATACAAACAAAGCAAAATGGGACAAGAAGCGAGCAAGACCTCAAGGTACAGGTAATAAAGAGCAGTGTCATTTAAGAAGTTCAATGCATCTCACATAGGACAAGGACTTCGACCTAACGAGTAGAACAAGGATGCAGGTTGGAAGCCTATATACTCTTGGACTTGTGGCAAAGATCATCGTAGGAGAGATTGTCCACAACATCAAGGTGGTAGACCGCATATCTACAGTTCTTAGGAGGCACACACAGTGGGAGATGTTGGGCATAGTATTCCTAGGATCCAACGTTGGATAATAGATAGGAAAATCACCAGGCGTCTATTATCGAGATGGATGGTAAGCTTTATGATCAAGTTGTTTCTATTTTGATTGACCGTGGATCTAATTATAGTTATGTTAGTCTTAACCTAGTGGATTAGTGTGGTCTGAATAAAGAAGTGCATGCAAAGTCTTGGTTAGTGCATTTGGCTATAGGTACAAAAAAGCGATTTCATCACTGGGTAAGAGCTTGTACATTTGAATTGAATGGTATGCCTACATCGGCACATTTGAATGTATTACCGTTGGGATCATATAGTATGTTGTTGGGCATGGATTGGTTGTACCTTCATGGAGCTAAGGTGGATTGTTATGACAAATCCATTAAGGATGATAATGGAGAACAAAGAGTTTTGCAGGGTAAGAAGAAAGCAACATCAGTTAGAATGGTGACAACTATGCAGGAAAAGCGAAGTTTCAAGAAAGGGTGTGTGTTATTTGCAGAGAATATTTCTAGTGACAAAGGTAAGAAAGTTGAGGATGCAAATGTTTTCAGTAGGTACCCAATTCTACAATAGTTTCAGGATGTATTTCCTGAGGATATTTCAGAGTTGCCACCTCACAGGGAAGTAAACTTCTTTATTGAGTTGGTGCCAGGGGCAATTTCAACATCAAAGGCACCCTATAGGATGAGTACACCTGAGTTGGTAGAGTTGAAGTTTCAGTTGAAGGAAATGTTGGACAAGGGATACTTAGGCCAAGTGTATCACCATGGGGCGCACCGGTATTGTTTATGAAGAAGAGAGATCATGGTCATAGGTTGTGCATTGACTACAGGCAGTTAAATAAAGTGACCATCAAGAACATGTAACTGTTACGGAGGATTGATGACTTGTTTTATCAGTTGAAGGGATCAACAATATTCTCGAAGATTGATTTGAGATCGAAATATCATCAGGTACGCATTAAAGAAGAGGATATCTACAAGACGGATTTCTGGACCAGGTATGGGCATTTTGATGTTGTTGTAGTTCCATTTGGTTTAACTAATGCCCCAACTACCCTTATGTGCTTGATGAATAGTATGTTGCATCCATATTTGGACAAGTTTGTTATTGTGTTCATTGATGATATATTAGTATATTTGAAAAATGAAGACGAGCATGTTAAGAATTTAGTAGCAGTGTTGAGATTGTTGAGAAAGCATCAATTGCATGCTGAGCTCAACAAGTGCAATTTCTTTCAGACTGAGCTGCACCACTTGGGGCATATGGTTTCCAAGGATGGAATAACAGTGGAACCACAAAAGGTAAGAGCTATCATGGAGTGGGAAACTCCCAGGAATGTGGATGAGGTAAGATATTTCATGGGGTTAGCAAGTTATTATAGGTGGTTCATCAGGAACTTCTTGCAAATTTACTATCCTATCATATCATCACAGAGGAAAGATAAGAAGTTTGAATGGACAGAGGAGTGTGTGACCAGTTTTGAACAACTCAAGTAGTTGTTGACACATGCACCGGTGTTAAAGATTGCATATCCGGACAAAGAGTTTGTAGTATGTACGATGCTTGCAAGAGAGGACTTGGTGGGGTCCTTATGCAGGATGGACATGTGTTATGCTATGAGTCACAAATATTGAATGAGCACGAGAAAAACTACCCAATGCATGATCTTGAGTTGGCAGTGATCATACATCCATTGAAGATGTGGAGGCATTATATTCTTGGCAGGAGGTTTGTATTGATGAGTGATCACAGTGGTTTGCGGTATCTATTTGACCAACCGAATCTGAATGGCAGGTAGGCTTGGTGGTTGGCCACGATCAATGAGTTCAACTTTGAGATCAGGTATATCAAAGGTAAAGAGAACATAGTGGAAGATGCTCTTAGCAGGCGGATGCAAGTAAATCACATAACAACTATGGGCTCCTATGGGACATAATTTGCAGGATAGGATCTTGTAGGCACATCAGTAGGATGACAAATATATGGAGATTGTGCATAGGTTTCAACATAGTACAAGTAGTGGTACAGGTACAAGTACATGTACAGGTAGTGGTATAGGTACAGGCATAGATGTAGGTGCATAGGAAGTGGACTATCGTCTCACGATAGGTGGACTAGTCAGGTTTAGAGACATGATATATGTGTTAAAAAACTGTGAGCTAAAAAAGGTGATCTTGGGGGAGTTCCATTTGAAACTATATTTAGGTCACCCAGGTTATCAGAAGACGCTGACATAAGTGAAGAAATTCTATTATATTCTGAATTTGAAGAGAGACATAGCAGAGTTTCTGGCTAAGTGCTTGGATTGTCAGCAGGTGAAGGCAGAGTGTAAACATCCAAGTGGACTACTACAACTGATTACGATTCCAGAGTGGAAATGGGAGGTCCTTTTTATGGACTTTATCATAGGTTTGCCAAGGACAGTGAAACAACATGATTCCATCATGGTAGTGATGGATGGGTTGAGAAAGGTAGCGCACTTCATTCTAGTGAAGTCCACTTTCTCAGCGAGTGATGTAGCATAGGTCTTCATCAGGGACATGGTTAGATTGCATGGAATTCCAAAGAAGATTGTGTCAAATAGGGATGTGAAGTTCATTTCTAAGTTTTGGAAGGAGTTATTTGCAGGTTTGGGCACAGAGTTGGCCTTCAGTACAACTTATCGTCTGCGGACAGATGGACAGAAAGAGAGGGTCAACAGGGTATTAGAGGACATGTTGAGGATGTATGTGATGCATCAAAAATGGAAGTGGGAAGAGTACCTTCCACAGGTAGAGTTCACCTATAATAATGGGTATCATGAATCCTTGAGGATGAATCCATTTGAGGTATTGTATGGGTATAGTTGTAATACTTCCATCGGTTGGAGTGATCCAATTAACAGTGCGTTGATTATATCGGACATGATGGTAGACATAGAGTGGGAAATGCAGGTAATCAGGAAGAATCTAAAGACAACACGTGATAGGCAGAAGAGCTATGCAAATCGGAATAGGTTGTTTAAGGAGTTCCAGGTTGGGGAACATGTGTACTTGCGCATCAAACCGAAGAAGAGCTCCTTGCGGATTGGATCTTGTGCCAAGCTGACACCCCGGTTTTATGGACCTTTCAAGATTATTGAGAGGATTGGGCCAGTAGCCTATCGAATTTCACTGTCTCTGACAGTGAAATTCCATGATGTTTTCCATGTGTAATTTCTTAAGAAGTATGCTAAAGATGTTGATCATGTGATTGATTGGTCTACATTGCATGTGGAGACAGAAGAAGAATTCTAGCTAGAACCACAGTGCATTTTGCAGAGAAATATGCGCATGCTCTGGAATCGAGCAATCGAGTAGGTTAATGTGCAATGGAAGCATTTTAGGCCTGATGAAGCTACATGGGAGGTGGCAGATCAGATGCAGGTTATGTATCTTTCGTTATGCAGTGGTTGAGCAGATGTTTTGGTATATACTTTTGGTACATGTTTTGGTGATGTTTGGTATATGTACATATGTATATGGATGTAAATATTGCCATGAGCTATGATATAAAGCTCCAATAAGCGGTATGGGTGTCAAGTCATTATGACATTATACTTGGTATGTTTTCATGTTGGTTTGCATCTTAGCAAGATGATCATTGTAAATACTGCAATGAGATAAATTATAAAGCTCCATGGGCAGTATATTTTGCTCACAACAACCTTGTTGGTTGCAGGTGTTTTTTAACACCGAGGATGGTGTTCCTCAAAGAGGGAGGGTTCTGTAATAGCCATGGTGAAAATTCCATGTAATAAAAGTTAATAAAGGAAAAATAGTAACCACAGTTGATGAGACACATATCCAAGATGAATGTTGGGCAAAAGCATAGTGGTGGGGATTGTTGGTGATTGATTAATGGCTAAGGAAATTGGCAAAGGCAACGACAAAGGATTTGGAAAGGAAAAATGGCATTTTGGCACATTTATTTATGAAAAATAATGAAAACTAGGAGAAAAGGGAGGTGAAAGGTCATAGGTTGCATGTGAGGAGGAAAACAAAGGAACATAATGGAAAATGAAGAAAATAGAGGCCTCATTAATAAAAAGGCTTTTGAGGATTAGTGCCCATACTTTTGTTAGTTCAATTATGGAGCTCTCTCTCTATTCTCTCTCTCTCATACTCTTGGACACTTAGATTTTCTTGGAGCACTCTTGGAGAGTGTGGCATACATGGAGTTTTGGAGCAAGAAGGCAAAGGAAGAGCAAGAAAGCACAAGAGGATATCGGGATCAACAACTATAGTGGTTTTTTCTTGCATATACTGAGTTGCAAATATGTTTTCCTCACTAGTTTTCGCATGCAGCGAATATGCATGTGGTTTATTGGTCATGATATGTCAATGGAATGGAGGTTTTCTTAGATTGGCAATGGATTTTCATAGCCTTTCCATTTCCTGAATAGCCATGGTGTTGTGGGTTTAAACTTTGTTTTTCTAGATGGTTTTCATGTTTCCTTTAGCTGGGGTTGAGTTACTAGTTCCTAGGAGCCCTCGTTGGATAAATGCTCTGGAAGCCCTGTAACAACTTGGGTTGGGTTACTAGTCCTGGAATCCCTGGTTGGACAAATTCTCTGGAAGCCCGCCGACAACTGTGGGTTGAGATACTAGTCCTAGGAGCCTTGGTTAGAACAAATTCTCTTGAGCTCTGGAAGGCTTGGGTAGAGACCAATTTGATGATGGTTTTGTGATGTCCAACTGTGAGGTGGAATCAATGTTTTATAGGTTGAGGTGGTTTGGCCTCTTGAGCCCTCGATGGTTTTGAAATCCCACATTCATGCTTGGAATATGGCACGGGGATGATTGGTTAAAGAGAGATTTGGATCATCCATGTCTACGGTCAGGTGGTTGGTTGAAGTCCCACAACTGGTTGGCCTTTGCATCATTAATATGGGGTTATTTCTCCTTGTTATTTCATGAGTATTATACTGGTTTATATGTGGAATATATGGCAACTGTTTCCTTGGTATTTTTGTTGTTATTATGTTGGTTATGAACATGTATTATGACAATGGTTATGTATGGCTCTCATCATGTTTCTACTTGTAAATGAATGAACAATGTATCTATGGCCTAATGGTTTAAACTGAAGCTAATGTGATGAGGCATCAATGTGAGACCCCTATGCTCAGATTTGTTGTTTAAACCTGTAGATTACATATTTGTGACATGTTTGACGAAATTCCTATCATTTCTAGTAGGGGTCCAGTCAAGTCTTTGTTCAAGTAATTACATTTGTATCATTCTTCTATTGTTATCTTTTAGTTCTGAAAGTTTCATTTAGTTATGGGCAGTAACCTGGGCTCTGGGCTTGAAAAAGTGGCTCAAATCCCGGAGACACAGGCACAACATTGGGCAGAAAATTCATTGAACGCATGCATACCCATGTTGTGGGAGCGTCTAGAGCCTCTTGGACACATGCTTTCCCATATCAAGGGAGCGCCCAAGGATTTAATGGTCTAAAAACTCAATTGGTCTCGGAGGTTGGTTACCTAAGTGGTTGGGATGACTCCTGGTAGTTTTGTTGCTGATGTGGAAGGTTTGTATGGTGTGTTTTTGTCGGTTCCACTTCCTTAACTGACAGATAGAGAGTTGAATCATATCATAGTAACTTCTCGTCACATTTTTACCTCGGTTGGTCAATTACTTGGGTAGATGTGGGAGGAGGGTGTTATAGAGTGGCATAAGAGCATGGTTCACCCCTTGGACTGGATGTGTTGTGTGTTGGTCATGGATTCATTTCGGTTGTGTATGTGTTTATTGTGTTGTAAGACCGTGTGCTTGTTGCATTTGCATGGTGTTGATCATGGTTGTAGTGATGTCGTCATGTGAAGGTTGATGGTGTTGTTGTGGAGTGTGTCATCACGATTGTATGGTTGATTATTCATTGCTTATGCTCGTTAGTATTCGCATGTGGTCAAGTGTGCAATGATGTGGTGGTTGTTGTCATGCATGAGGTCATGGTATGTGTAGTTGATATGGTCATGCATTAATGACTAGACTCTAGCTAGAATGATGGTCATATTGTTATACACTTATGTGTTTTATTTCTATATGTTGTCATGATTATGTTATACATGCATTACACTAATTTGTTGATCTTGCAGATGAGGTATCCTCCCCGAATTATGCTAAGGTACGTTGATTTATTATGATTTGGTTTAGATGACATGAAATACCTTGCAGGAAGAATATCAAAGATGACTAGAAAGATGGTAGAGTATAGTTCCTGAGACTCTCCCTATGGATCAGATGAGCAACGTGGTGTTGGGAACTCTTCTAATTTGGCAGATACATTGAGAATATTAAAGGCAAAAATAAGGAGTTGAAAGGAAGACAGTGACATAACCGTACATGCATAGGAGAAACAAGTAGAGGTAAATGCAATGATACTTCAGAGTTTCTCAGAATTGTAGTGACAGGGACTACTTCAGATCAGCCATGAGCAAGATGACAGACTAATGGGGTATATGGCAACATGCCTCATGGTGGTCATAGGTCGAATAGAGATGACATGATCAAAGATAGAAGGTCCTTGGGTACTCTGTATAGGAAAGGTGATGGAGGTAGGTACTATTCTAGTTCTGGTTCCAACAGGAATTATGATCGGCATCGTTATCGTCCTTACAAAAGGAGTGACAGAGTGTTTATTGGAAGAGTTTAAGAAAGAAAATCCACCTACATTTGATGGAGAGATGACGAAATTACAGGATGCAAAGGCCTGGTTGCTTGGTACGAGGAAGTTATTTAGATTGCATGATTACTTAGAGAACATGAAATCCAAAATAGCTACATTCAGTCTCAACGACAAAGAAAATATTTGGTGGGAATATGTGAAGAATGTCAGAGGTATTCATGAGGAGTGAGTTCGAGAGGCTATTCCGAAAGAAGTATATATCAGAGAGATACTTTGATGACATGGAAAAAGAATTCTATGAGCTAAAGATGGGATTGATGACATATGAGAAGTACACTAGCAGGTTCTTGGAGTTGTTGAGGTATGTGCCTTACCTTAAAAAGGAGAAGGCCAAGATTTAGAGATTCATTAGTGGATTATTGGTTGCATTCAAAGACAGGTTTTGAGTTTTATGAGCCTAGATCATTGGAGGAGCCCATCTGAAAGCTAAAGCATTGTTATGAGCAATCAAAGCGCAAATCTGAGACAAAGCCGGATTGGAAGGGTATTGATAAGAACAAAGGAAAATGGGACAAGTAGAGAGCAAGACCTCAGGGTACAGGTAATAAAGAGAATGCAACGTCATTTAAGAAGTTCAATGCATCTAATAGAGGACGGGGACTTTGACCTGAGGAGCAGAACAATGTTATAGGTTGGAAGTCTATAGAGTGTTGGACTTGTGGCAAAGATCATCATAGGAGAGATTGTTCACACATCATGGTGGTAGCCCACAAATCTATAGTGCTCAGGAGGCATAGACATTGGGAGATGTTGGGCAGAGTATTCCTAGGATCTATGCAACGCTGGATGACAGATAAGCAAATCACTAGGCATCTATTATCGAGATGGATGGTAATATTTGTGATCAAGTTGTTTCTATTTTGATTGACCCTATATCTAATTATAGTTATGTTAGTCTTGACCTGGTGGATAAGTTTGGTTTGAATAAATAAGTGCATGCAAAGTCTTGGTTAGTGCAGTTGGCTACAAGTACGAAGAAGCGAGTTAATCACTAAGTAAGAGCTTGTACATTTGAATTGAATGGTATGCCTGCCTCATCACATTTGAATGTATTACCATTTGGATCATACCATATGTTGTTGGGCATGGATTGGTTGTACTTTCATAGAACCAAGCTGGATTGTTATGACAAAGCCATTGAGTGCTTGGATGATAATGGAGAACATAGAGTTTTGTGGGGTAAGAAGAAAGCAACATCAGTTAGAATGGTGACAACTATGCAGGTAAAGCGTAGTCGTGGGAAAGGGTGTGTTTTATTTGTGGTGCATATTTCTAGTGACAAAGGTAAGGAAGTTGAGGATGAAGATGTTTTGAGTAGGTACCCAATTCTACATCAGTTTCATGATGTATTTCCAGAGGATATTTCAAAGTTGCCACCTCACAGGAAAGTAGACTTCTCTATTAAGTTGGTGCTAAGGGTAACTTTGACATCAAAGGCACCTAACAGGATGAGTACACCTGAGTTAGTAGAGTTGAAGTTGTAATTGAAGGAAATGTTGGAGAAGGGATACACTAGGCCAAGTGTATCACCATGGGGTGCACCAGTATTGTTTGTGAAGAAGAAAGATGATACTCTCAGGTTGTGCATTGACTATAGGAATTTGAACAAAGTGACCATCTAGAAAATGTATATGTTACTGAGGATTGATGACTTGTTCGATCAATTAAAGGGAGAAACAGTGTTCTCGAAGATTGATTTGAGATCTAGATATCATTAGGTACACATTAAAGAAGAGGACATCTACAACATGATTTTCCAGACCTGGTATGGGCATTATGAGTTTGTTGTAGTTCTATTTGGTTTAACTAATGCTCCAACTACCTTTATGTGCTTGATGAATAGTATGTTGCGTCCGTATTTGGATAAGTTTTATTTGTGTGTTCATTGATGATATATTGGTATATTCAAAAATGAAAAAGAGCATGTCAAACATTTAGCAGTGATCAGGTGATCAATTTTTAGCTCGAAAATGAAAGTGTCAGTAAAGTCTTGAAATTGGCATCAAGTCAAAGTGCTCGTCATTCTGAATCCAATGACATTTTTTTCATCTCAATCCGACTCTGTATGCTCAAGTTATCGCGTGCTGACCATTTGACCAAACAATTATAATTTGAGTAGGGCAGTTAACTGGGTTGACTATACTGCTGATTCAGTAGGGTGACCGTATAGGTACAAGCCAACCAGGTGTTGACACTTGGCATCCTTCGATTCATTGGTAGTTGGGTGGTTTTGATTAGTTTGTACATGTTGAAGTGGATTAATGAAGTGGTGCCACATGGCACCCCATCAGAAGCCAAAATTTTGGTAATGGGTCGAATAGACCTCCAGAGGTTCAAACATGGGACCTCCCATCCAACAATAGAGTGCCTTACCAATAGTTTGTCGGGTGGTTCTTGTTAACTATAGAACCAAACCTATATTTAAAGTTTATTAACACACCCATTGGAGGATGGGGCCAGGCTGCCAGCCCTGACCCCCGGTCAGGCTATTCCATATGCCCACGGTACTATGCGAAAGGTGTTGGAAAGGGGGAGCTAGGGATAGGCCCTAAGCCTTGGTTCCATGTGTGCCCACAAGACCACAACTCCAAGTCGAAGGCACCAGGTGGAATGTGCTCCAGCAAGGGGGCCAACCCTAGGGTCATATGCCACTAATGCGACCCAATGCCAAATTTTAATGGGGCCTAGTGGGAAGGGGAGGAGGTTAGCCCAGCCCTTAGGCCCATGGAACCCACGTGACCATGACCCCGCATTTAGGGGCTTAACCGGCGAGGGCAAGTGTTAAGGCCTAGCCCTTCGCCCCATGTGGCCCATATGGCCATGATTTTCGAAGTTAAGGGGTCATACAACAATTTAATGATCCTAAAAAATGCATCGGCAGAGGGTGAAGTTTTTGCTCGGTCAGTGGAATTCAGGGCGGAATTGTAGGACTGTTAGATAGATGATCCGATTTGTAGGATGATTAACTATAAAACTAATATGGAGTTTTAGAGAGCCATAGCTTTTGGAGTTTTTTTGCCAAATTGAGCTCAGAAAGGGTGCACTTGCGGGTTTTTGGATGTTATGAATCCATTGGTGACCTCTAATTTCTATTTTGAGCACGTCTAAGTAGTTGTTTTGCAGGTTTGAGACCAAAGGTGTATGGATCAATCAGGATTTGGAAGTAGTTCTAGAAGGTGTTTAGGAATGGAGAAGGCCTTTTAGGGGTATTCTCACCTTCAGAAGTCTACTGAAACAACTGTAACTTGCAGGGTTCTTCTCAGGTTCACTTTTCTCATTATGTTATGTTGAGAGAAGTTTTGTTTATGTGCTTCAATGTGGAATTGAAGTGTTCACATGCTCATTTTAGCTCATTTCAATTGGGGTATGACATCTTTGTAGGAGATGCTTTATGTTGCTACTGTTTGTGATATTTCTTTGCAGGATACGTTACCTTGTAGGAGTAATAGCCACATGTTTACCATCAACTAATTGTTTATGTACTCCATTTTTCTACTGAATATATGAGTGGTCTAGCTATGTTGGTAGGCCCAAAGATGTAGCCCAGAAAGGGTGAACTTTGTCAACAAATATTTTGTTCTCTCTTAATTATATCTGCATGAGTTAGGTGTTGTTATGTTGTTTATATTAAGTTACATGTGAAGAATAATTCATGACTTAAAGAGACATTGGAAAAACATGTTTGTTTCAAGACCCATTTTATCTTGCAAAGTGTCAACACGGTCATATTTTTATTTGATTTTGGAAAAGAGGAAGAAAACACCTACTCCAATTTCAGATCAAGTAGCAGCGTTGAGATTGTTGAGAGAGCATCAATTGTATGCTAAGCTCAGCAAGTGCGGTTTCTTTCAGACTGAGGTACACTACTTGGGACATATGGTTTCCAAGGACAGCATAGCAGTGGACCTAGAAAAGGTAAGAGTTATCATGGAGTGGGAAACTCCCAGGAATGTGGATGAGGTAAGGTCTTTCATGGGGTTAGCAGGTTATTACAAGAGTTTCATAAAGAAATTCTCGCATATTGCTTATCCTATCACATCATTATAGAGGAAAGGTAAGAAGTTTGAATGGGCATAAGAGTGTGCGGTTAGTTTTGAACAGCTCAAACAGTTGTTGACACATGCACCGTGTTAAAGATTCAGATCCAGACAAAGAGTTTGTAGTATGTATAGATGCTTGCAAAAGAGGACTTGGTGGAGTCCTTATGCAGGATGGACAGGTGGTATGCTATGAGTCACAAAAATTGAATGAGCACGAGCAAAAATACCCGACACATGATCTTGAGTTGGTAGCGATCATACATGCATTGAAGATTCGGAGGCACTATCTTCTTGGCAGGAGGGTTGTATTAATGAGTAATCATAGTGGTTTGCAATATCTATTTGACCAACTGAATCTGAATGACAAGCAGACTCGGTGGTTGGCCACGATCAGTGAGTTCGAATTTGAGATCACGTATATCAAAGGTAAAGAGATCAGGGTGGCAGATGCTCTTAGCACGCGGATACAGGTAAATCACATAAAAATTATGAGTTCCTATGGGACAGATTTGCAAGATAGGATCTTGCAGGTAGTTCAACATAATGACAGGTATAGGGAGATTGTGCATAGGTTGCAACGTAGTACATGTAGTGGTATAGGTATAGGTACACGTATATGTACATGTAGTGGTACAATTACAGGTATATGTAGTGGTATAGGTACAAGTATAAATGCAGGTGCATAGGATGTGGACTATCATCTCATGATAGGTGGATTGGTTAGGTTTGGAGATGGGATTAATGTGCCAGATAGAAGTGAGATCAATAAGGTGATCTTGAGGGAGTTTCATGTGAAACCATATTCAGGTCACCCAAGTTAATAGAAGACGATGACAACAATGAATAAATTCTATTATTGGCCGAATTTGAAGAGAGACACAGCAGAGTTTGTGGCTAGGTGCTTCGATTATCAACAGGTGAAGGTAGAGTGTAAGCATCCAAGTGGACTGCTATGACTGATTATGATTCCATAGTGGAAATGGAAATTCATTTCCATGGACTTTATCATAGGTTTGCTGAGGATAGTGAGACAACACGATTCCATCATGGTAGTGGTGGACATGTTGACAAAGGTAGCACACTTCATTCCAGTGAAGTTTACATTCTCAGCGAGTGATGTAGCACAAGTCTTCATCAATGATGTAGTTAGATTGCATGGAGTTCCAAAGAATATTGTGTTAGACAGAGATGCGAAGTTCACTCCAAGTTTTGGAAAGAGTTATTTGTAGGTTTGGGCACACATTTGGCCTTCAGTACAACTTATCATTCGTAGACAGATGGACAGACAAAAAGTCTCAATAGGATATTGGAGGACATGTTGAGGATGTATGTCATGCATCAACAGTGGAAATGAGAAGATTACCTTCCACTGGTAGATTTCACTTATGACAATGGGTATCAAGAATCCTTGAGGATGAGTCCATTTGAGGCATTGTATGGGTGGATTTGTAATATTCCCATCAGTTGTAGCGATCCAGTTAACAGGGTGTTAAGTGGACTCTAAAAGCCCTAGATGGTTTTGATTGATGTGTTTTATGAGATCCCACATTCATGCTTGGAATATGGCACAAGGGTGACTGGCTGAAGAGAGATTTGGCTCAGCCATATCTACAGTCGGATGGTTCGTGGAAGTCCCACAACTGGTTGGCCCTTGCATCATTAATATGGGGTTATTTCTCCTTGTTATTTCATGAGTATTATACTAGTTTATATGTGGATTATATGGCTATTGTTTCCTTGGTATTTCTATTGTTATTATGTTGGTTATGAACATGTATTATGATAGTGGTTATGTATGCATCTCATCATGTTTTTACTTGTAAATGAATGAACAATGTATCTACGGCCTAATGGATGAAACCACAGCTAATGTGATGAGGCATCAATGCTTCTTAGCGATTCTCAGATTAGTATGAGACCCCTATTCTTAGATTTGTTGTTTAAACTTATAGATTACATATTTGTGACATGCTTGATGAAATGCCTGTCATGGCTAGTAGGGGTCCAGTCAAGTCCTTGTTAAAGTAATTGCATTTGTATCATTGTTTTGTTGTTATCTTTCAGTTATGAAAGTGACATTTAGTTCTGGGCAGTGACTCGGGCTCTAGGTTTGAAAAAGTGGCTCAAATCCCAGAAACGCTGGCACAACACTCGGTAGAAAAGTCCCTGGACGCCTGCATACCCATCCTGTGGGAGCATCTAAAGCCTCCTAGATGCATGCTTTCCCATCTCAAGGGAGCTTCCAGGGGTTTAATGGTCTAAAAACTCAGTTGGTCTCACGGGCCGGTTACCTAAGTGGTTGGGATGGCTCATGGGAGTTCTGTTGTTGATGTGGAAGGTATGTATGGTGTGTTTTTGTCAGTTCCATTTCCTTAATTGACACATAGGGAGTCGAATCATATCATAGTAACTTCTCATCACATGTTTACCTCGTTTGGCTGGTTACTCGGGTAGATGTAGGAGGAGGGTGTTACACCATCAAACTGCAAGGACAACTTTGAATTCTTCTCTTCTATCATGATTTCAGCTCCCATACCATGTAGAAATTTCTACAAATCTAGCTTTGATACCTAGAAATTTCTTGTAGATTCAAACTGCAGATTGTAATATTCTAAAACAATTGACTTGAATCTACTCTACTCATCATAAGAAACAATAAACGATCGATGAAATCACAAAGCATAAAAGAAAAATAATGCAATCACACATAACACAATAATTGTTTGGGGAAAGCCGCAACTAAAAACCCCTGCTACCTGTATATTGCATTAATCGGAAAATATGATAAGATTACAATGCTTTGCTCAAGCCCGAGCAACCTCTACACTATCTCTATCTATCTCACTACTTCCCACACAAGCTCAAGCCAATACTTAGCCAATTATGTTGCCTGCCAAGATCCTATTTCCTTGCCATGTTCCCTTGGGAATTAGATCATATTTAATGGAGAAATTCCTCAATTATGAATTGCACAATCCTCATAGGCCTTTCTCTAACTGCATGCACCATCTGTTTAATTTAGATGATTTTACAACTAATATTACACTATCCCTGAACTCCAATCTCAATTGGGTATTTATTTGATCTGACATGCATCAGTTAATTATGAGTTAAACTTCAATTTACTGGTTGATCACCGCAGGTAGTACCCACTACTGCAGGTTACACCCCACTAATTCCTCCATCAATTTGAACTATTTGAATTGATTTTAACTTAGTTAGATTGAATTAAATAATTACAACTCAAAATAAATTCAACTAGTGCTCCTAATTGTAGGAGACACTCTACATGACTCTAGTTAGACCCTCAACCTGAATTAACTGAGATAGCTAAGTCAAATTAACTTAGTTAACTATTACAAGTTGTCATGAGATGTGGAATTACAATTTTATTCCCATTTTAATTCAAGGACAAAATTAAATTAGGATTTTCTAAATGTTTTTTTTTTAACATTTCTTGTTGCTATTTTCAACAATTGATGTATCTCTATTGAATTTGATGATATCTCTAAGGAAAAGGTTGTTGGGGTTTTCCCCATTTGGGTTTTCCCATGGTAAACTCTTGTGTTCTTTGTGTGGTTGTTTCTTCATGATCCTACAACCATAAACATTATGTTGTTGATATCTTTTGTGTAATTGCTTAATGATGAAATAATGAACAAGAATATGAAAAAGATTCAAATCATTTGGAGTAATTATCAGTATGGATGACCCTATAAAACTCAACATAGTCCATGGTTAGTAGAGAAGTGCAACAAATAAATCCACAAGACATCTCAATAAGTCAAACATTTCAGAGGGGATTGGTGTTCAAATTCTATGGGGTGTCTTGATGGGAAAGAGGCTTTAATGGAGGCATGTCAACAAAACTTCTTAGAATGACTCTTTGCTTGAATAAAAGGAGCTAAAGATAGATGTGGGCATCATTCAAGATTTGTAAGTCAAGAATAAGCCTGACAATATTCCCTCTCTAATTGAATATGTTGAATCTTTTTATCTACTAAAACTACCAATGTATTAATGGACAACTTTCACAATTTTTTTATTTTTATTTTTATTTTTTGTTTGTGGTGGGTAGGGGGGAGATGGTGGTTTAATATAATTGCCAAAAAAAGATATCCTATCGCAGTTTGGAGTATTTCTATACTGCAAATGTCCATATCCCTTCTAATATTACAAGATTTCTTCCAAAAAGCATGTTGTGGTACACAACCTTCCTTTGTTTTCCTCTGCCTCAAAGGAAGACCCCTATCTTTGTGGAAATAATTGATATTTACTAAGATATAGGAAAATCATCCTCTTAGTGGAAGATTCTACAATAAAGGCGAGTGTTAGGGTGGATGTTGAGGAAAATGAAAACATTAGTTCTTTAGGGAAAAAATCAATCCTTAGTCACACACAAGATAAAGCATTGTTAGATGGGGATAGTTAAAACAAGCAAGCCCATTGAAGTGTTCACCATGCAAATTATCCGTTTTAGTGTTAGAGGTTTGGGTAGAGCCTTATAAAAATTTCCCTAGATATACTCTTTCATTTGCACAAACCAATATTGTGATGTTGCAAGAGATTATGGGTTTAGGGAAGATAGTTGTAGATGTTATTATGAAATTGTTGCTTAATTGGGATTTTCTTTATATGAATGTAAAAGAGAGATCTTAGGATTCGATTTTGGGGTGGTGAAGGTGATATTTTAGACTAATAAACTTAACATATTTCATAAGGGTAGGTTCCAAACTTATTTTATGGAATTTGGGAAGCCATATTTATTGACAAATACACATGATATCTATGATGATCGAGTTTAGTTTCAAGAAAGAATTACTCATAAACAACTCTCTAGAACATGACAGGCTGACCTTGGGGGGTCTCAATTTAGCAACCAAGATTTTAGAGATATGGAGGCTAGCTAGAAGGGCTAATAATTAGTAGAGTTCTTAATGCATGAGTTTGGGTTAACAAGACTTGTTGATGTAGAGTAAATCAAAATTTTACTTACCTAGCAAGGGTTTTTTTTGGGGTGAAATTTCACCAATTAGATATTTTTTGGCCATTGTCTAAAAATGATTCATCAATTAGTTAAAGCTTCACCTATTTTTTACATAAATAGATTAAGTGACAATTTTGCAAAAAAATCAAATTTAAATAGTAAATAATCTGTATTTTTATTGAAAATTTGTGTACATATCTACATGTATAGTTTTTTCAAACTGAAACAATCACCTAGAATACTATACATAGGTAGAATATTTGGATCCTTAAAAAATACCTTGGTATGTAGTTGAATGCTAGAGTATGGAATGATTCAATCTCTATGAGATTGGATATGTTTATTGTTTTAGAAACTATTTTGTTCAATGAGAAAATAATTAGGTCATGGGTGGCTTCAATTGTTGAATCTAACCATCTTTTAATTCTCCTTCTAATTACTAAAGAGGACAATAAACCCTCAAGCCCATGTATGTTCAATACATCGTGGCTTAAGGAGGAGAAATTCCAAGAATTAGTTAAGGCCCATTAACAAAGTTACAATGGATCTAAGAGGAAATAAGCTAGTCATCAATTTGTAGCAAGGTTAATGAAGGTAAAATCAATGGCCATATCACAGGCTCATAAAAAACATAAAAAAGAAATGAAAAAAGACATTATTTCCTGAAAAGGTAGATATATGAATTTTATCTCAAAGATAGGGAGCATTTTTAACTTCAACCTCCAACAAAAATTTAAGATCTTTGGAAAAGAAAGGAAAGAGTTGAAATGGGATGAGAATATTGTTTTTTCATGATATGTTAATCACAAAAGGAATCTTATACCATATGGGAGATGCCAAAAGATGATGGCAGTATATCCAGGGAGTTCCATAAGCTTGTAGAATTGAGGATTTCTCATTTCCAAGGCATATACAAAGAACCCTTGATGGCCAAAATTATCGAGGTTTTAAAGCGTACTATTTTCTTCCTTGTCTTGGTCAATGAAAAAACAAATGAGATGTTATTAGAGGAAATATCAAAAGAAGAACCAAAAGTTATTGTGGACTCTCTTCAAAAGGATATTTTTTTTGAGTTTCTATTAGATGTTTGAGGAGGATTTTCTCATGATGATGGTGGGAACAAAGACTATAGAAAATATTCTAGTGGGTTTAAATCCCACCTTCATAGCTCTTATTACTGAAAAAGGAAATCCAATTTCTTATGATGATTTTAAGCCCATCTCTTTGTGAAATAATCTTCATAAAAGCATAGCCAAAGTGATAGCCACCAGAGTGAAGATACTTTTATTTGAGTCAATGTAACAAGAACAATTTTGTTCCCTTGATAGAAGGTAGATTCATGATGCCATTGGAGTAACCTTGAAAGGATTTCACTCTATTGAAATAAATAATCTTCTTTTAATGGTGGTGAAATTGGATTTATCTAAGGCATATGATAGAGTAAGTTGGATATATATAAGGATAATTATTTTTCATATTAATTGATCCTTTAGATGGTAAAATGATGGATTGTTTGACTTTAACTTTCTTTATTGTTATGATTAATGGTTTAGTCTCCAAGTTCTTTTCTCCTACCAAAGGATTGAGATAAGGTTATCTATTATTTACAACTCCATTCCTTCTAAAGGGTCTAGGTAGGGATTATATATTGGATTCTAAATATTTGGAACAACTAAAGGGATCAAGATAGGCAAAGCATTTTATCTTACTCACGTATTACTTGTAGATGATGCTTTGTTATTCACTGGTGGGTCTCTCGCAAAAGCAAAAAAGATTTAAGAATTGTAGAAACCCATAGTAGAACAACAATGAAGGGGTGAATTTGAAAAATTATATCATGGCTTCCAATGGATTGGATGAGAAGCAAGAAACATTGATTCAACAAATGTTTCCTTTTCAAAAGATTAAATTTCAAACATGAGTTAAATATCTTAGTTTTCTTCTTAAAAAAAGGATGTGAATTAAAGGACTAAGGTTGGTTTCTAAGAAGATATAGGAGATGATTAACATGTAGTGCAAGAAATGGCTAACTTTGGGAGGTGCCATAGTCAAAGTAGTCCTTGAGGAAATCCTTGTGTATTAACACATTTTGGTTCACAATCTTAGAAGGATACTTGAAAATATCAAAAGTAAATTCTTTAAATTTCTTTGGATGGGAAAAAAAGGGAAGGAATCCCTATAGTAAAATGGAATTATATTGCAAAACTAAGAGAGGAAAGAAAAATCCTCTTTTTTTAGCCAAACTTTAGCAACCAAAAGCTTTTGGAGAGTGATATTTAAGTATAGTTTGTGGACACATGTTCTAGTTCAAAAATATATTGAACCACCATCTATAACTAACTAGATAAGGAAACATTATAAAACTTTCACAATGCTTCAATATTCTAATGCTTTAGCAAAGGTGTTTCCCCTCACGGGGAATCACTAGTTAAGTAGATGGGTAAAAGCAAAGTTGGCAAGAGCCAAATTAATGTATCCTATGTAAATAGAGTGACGAAATTTGATACTATTTACTAGTAGAGTGCCTTTATTCTAGAGTTGTCTAGTCTACATGGGAAGGATTATTGGTTCAAATGAGTTATAAACTGTCTCTAAAGATGGTCTTCAGTGTGAACAAAGTTATTATGTAAAGATAGAAACAAACAACATAGTCACTCTTATACACTCCACATTTCCCTTTGTTGACATATAACTTTATTGTTATTTCAACTTGCTACTAATTAATGTTATCTCATGTTTCTAAATAAATCGATTCTGACATTTTTAAAATTTTTGAAATTGAAATGTCAAAAAATATTAGGTGGTATTTTTGTTTGTACATATAAAAAGTATTTTTTCCAACTTATTATATAGTCAAAATTTGGCTTAATTTTTTTTTGAAAAAAGTGCTTGCAAGTCTCTTGGGATTTTAATATTAAATCCTCATAAATGCATAAAGTTATATCAGGAGATCTTCGTAAATGCTTCATGCATATATGGTATGTAATTTCAATTCATTTCCAAAAAAAATTATTATAAAAAAATATATTAAAAATCCTTTTATTGAATTTAGGTATAAAGTAACATCATCCATGTTGTTCGTATAGTTCCTTAAACCAAAACTCTATGATGACCTCATGCAGTCATTAAAGTACCCCATAAGTGTGCACTTTATGAGTTTAGCACATGCACCTAAACAATCACCAATAAAAATATCCATGTGAATGTTACTATGGATTTCTTTTAAAATGTACTTTTGATGAATCATGTATATAACTCAATAAGTGTACACTAAATGAACCTGTGATGGATCATGTGTATAACCCAATAAGCGTACACTTTTTGAGCTTATCACAAACACGAAAACAACCACCAATAAAAATATCCATGTGAATTTCACTTCATGGAATACTTTTAGAATGAAATGTTGATGAAATTGCAAGATATCATGCTCAAAATTGACAAATTTATAAACTTTCTTTACTTTAGGCTTAGGGTTTTCCATTATAAGGCACCCACATAATTCTGATGGAAAGGAACAAATTTCTTAAGGGATACTTTAGGTTAGCTAAGTCATTAAGATAAGGAATAAAGATAAGTGTGAAAAATAATGAAATTACATATAATTGAATTTGATATTAATTTAAATATGAATTTAATATGAGTTGATAGGATTTTAATTTTTCCATTTGTAAATTTTGTATGAGTCAATATTATTTGTACAATTTTTTTATGAGTCAATATTATTTAAATGTTTTGTATAGTTATTTAATTTTTCTTTAGATTATTATTGTTATTTTTTTTAGTCGATATAAGCAAAATTTCGATTTTGATGACGGATAAACAGTGTTACACATCATACTGGACTGTAGAATGAGCCTCTCGGCTCAAAGATATTAATATCGATTTTGGATTATGCATTGAATATGAATACCCATATAAACCCATTGAAACCTCTATACACATGGATGAAAAAATGTTTAGAGATGCATATGCCAAGTCCACACAATTGACCATTGTATTAAATGTTGTTGGAATTCAATATATGTAACTTTGATCTTTGCAACCTTGAGGTGTATATTAAATGTAGGTTTAGAAAGGTTTGAGTTAGTTTATAATTATTTTTTCATATTGTTATTAATATTTATTTTTCATGTTAAAATGGTAATGTAGAAGGTTGAGGTGTATATTAAATGTAGGTTTAGGAAGTTTTGAGTTAATTTATAGTTAATTTTTCATATTGTTATTCATATTTATTTTTCATGTTAAAATGGTAATATAGAAGGTGTTTGGTGATATGTGTGTGTGGGGAAGGAAAATAAAAGAAAAAGTAGATTAATGTGGAACAAAATCCTAATATATGAATATGTTGATGCAACAAAGTAGTTTGTAACATGAAATATATAAATTCACAAGTTAAACATGCCTTAGAAAATAACTATATTCTAAAAATAACATGCCTTAGCATCCATGACATAAAAATATTTATATTGTAAATGATATTAAAATTAAAATTATTAAAATTCTAAATTCTAAATTTTAATTAGAAAACAAATAATTGAATAACAAAACTAAAGTGACCTTATTAGTGTTTAAAATTATCATATCTCTTTTCTTTATTTATTTCATTGAATATTATTTCATCAATAAGATACATGATTCTCTCTTGAACCACAAACAATAAGGTAAAATATGTATTTTTTAATGGATACAATAAGTTAAGATTTCCTTAAAAGTACAATTCTAATAACTCAGGTGGAACTTTTTCCTTCGAAGTTATAAATCCTAGGGAAAACTCCTAAGTACTTCCTTTCATTTTGAGAATGGTACTAAGGGTAAACCCTATAATCTTGAAGACACAAAGCAAATCAACAATAAGGCTCAAACCATTACAACAATATACTTGTTATGTGCTCAACATGTCACTTGTGGCAATTGAACTTGGGCAAGGAGAATAATATTCCTCCCAACCACCCAAGTTAAACCCAATTGTTAGCTTGAGTGAAGCTAGTGGTTTAGAACATGTGTTTCCTCATTAGAGGTCATAAGTCAAATTTGGAGGACGGTAGGGTATATACTCCTCCATAAACTAAGTAGTCAAATTCTTGTGTAGAGGGGGTCCATTGTCCCACAAACAAGAGGGTCTACATACATTAATTTGGTGTTTAACTAGGTTGTGACCTTAAAATAAATCAATATTGTAATTAAAAAATTAGGATCTCGCTATATTATAAGGTATTCATAATGCATATTTATTGTGAGTATTGTGTAAAAGGGATTAATCCAATGGTGGGACAAGAATCATGTGCTTTTTTCCAAAGAAGGAATTTTTTTGCAATATTTAGGGATATTGGGTCAACCTTTGTTGATATAATCTCACTAACCCAACACACAACAACATCATCACGTGCAAACAAAACTTGTCCATCTTAAATAATATGTTGGTGCTCTATAAGGGGGTAGGTTTCCACTCTTGTAAGATGCCTATAGGTCTTGGGCTATTAACTTGTTTCTATAGGTCATACAAAGACAAAGCTCTCAACTAATTAGAAGTAGTTTTAGGTTATTCTTTGGGACCAAAAACCGTTTCAACTTGTCATTAGTATCCACTAGATACTCAATATCCCGCTTGGTCATCATTGAGGTTACCATAGAGGGAAACAATATTGGATTTGTCTTTGTCCACCTCCTTAGATGGAATGCTTTTGGAGTTGTAATGGTCATTATGATATCTTAAGGTCCAACATGAAGATGGAGGAACCATTGAAGGGTTGAGTCCTTATGTAAGTAATAAGTAGCCATGATACATTTATCTTCTATTTGTTATAATTGAATATTAATCATTGCTGAGATATGAAACTTCCCACATTACCTCAAATCAAGGCCTTCATAATGGGTGTGATGTTCAAAGTGCCATGATAACGTTTTCACAAATATTTGGAACATTCCTCATATAGGGATATTGATGAAGAATAAGCCAAAACTTCCAAGCTCTAAGGTCTTGCCACTTTGAAACAAAAGTTCAAAAAGCCCTAAAACCAAACATTGAGCATAGTTTTTTTTGCCATACTCACTAAGTAGAAAGACAACTCCCCTTTTAAAACATTAACTTTCTCATCAAAACATAGAACTATGGATTTAAACATAAAATAGAAAATTCATAAAAAAAAACAAACTTTTGAATTGCTAACTTTAAAAAAAATCCACATCAATCACATTCCTTAATGATAATTTTAACAACAATTTCTTTACTTACATGGCCAAACACTATATAACAATCACATTTTCTCATTTTTTCTAAAGCCATTAACAAGAAACACAAGGATTAATTGTTTTAAATGAGTTACATAAAAAATATTTTGACCAACAAAATAACGAAGGTGAGAGATTTTATAAAACCATTAATAAGAAACATAAAGATTCATTGTTTGAAATGAGGTACATTAAAAACATTTTATAATGAAAGTAAGAGACTTCATAAAACCAACCAAAAAAACTTAAAAACAATTTATAAACATGCAATAATGGAAAGCACTTATTTGCAATATCTTCAAAATTACTTCCAACAAAAGAAGCTACTACTCAAACAACTTCTTGAATAAATTGAAATTCTTTCGGTAAAAAAACACATTTGAAATTTTTTAAGTCTAAGTTCCGAACCACTCTGTGCCATCCTGTGCCCATGAACACACTGATGATTCAAAACACCCTATGCCATCATGTGCCCATCATCAAAACACCCTATACCATCCTGTACCCATGAACACACTGATGATTCAAAACACCCTATGCCATCATGTGACCATGAACACACTGATAATTCCAAACACATATACAAGATATAAATCACAAAGTCCTGAATTCAAAAACTCCTCCAATATTAAACTTCCATATTTCTCATACAACCTCATACAAAACCTGGTTGTAGATTCAAAAGAAATCCTTACATGTCGGTGGACAATACTAGTATGTCATTGGTCAATGGGGAGTTTAAATGCAAACTCCTTGTATAATCATTGCCGAAATTTTGTAAAGAAAGAAAGCTGAGGATACCATGGATGGGAAGAGAGCATTTTTTTAATGAGAGCATTTTTTTAATGAGATGAGGATGCCATGGATGGGACATGTGGGCATTTTTATACTTCATTTTTTAAAAGAAAGCTACTCACGTGAAAGCGATATGATTGATGTGTGCCAACAATTAAGGGTTTTGGGAATACAACCTAAACAAGATCCTGCCTTACCCAATGAAGCGTGAACGCCATGGCCGGTCGGAGGTTGGGAAGGTCATTCTTTTGAATTAATAATCATCCGCTAAATATAAAATAAGCTGAATTTTCTGGGTTCATGTCTATTATTAACCTCCAGTATATGGTTTTATGCGGAATCCCCTCATATGTACAAGGACAACCCACCACAGATCACAGTCCAGTCATAATCAGAAACATTATAGTATCGGGCTCTCGGAGTCCGTAGGTAGGTATATCTATGTATACAACAAGAATTATTAATTAATACGTATCATGGAGCAGTGGCAGGGATTTGGATCTCCAGTTTTACCACGAAATCTGTGAAAGCAAACAAACAAAACAACAGTACCTATCTTTTCCTTTACAAACGTTGCTGGACAACAACACAATATCACAGGGATCGGTTTTGGGGATTTTTTTTTTTATATGTTTAGGCGGAATTACAGGGATTCCACTGGTGTAAAGATCTGTTTTGGGCATTCGTTTTGTTCTTTTTTATGAGGAATTACAAGGATTTGGCTGGTGTTATATTTCACGAGGACATAGAAGTGTATGGGGTCTGGGTGAAACTCCAGTACCAGGAGGGGTTTCAGATTTAATATGAATAATTGTTACTGATACCCATGCAAACATAAGTTGCGATTCCATGCAATGAATAGTTGCAATGGTTGAGTTTTTAGAGATCACAATGTGAAAACATGCTTGATTCAATGAACCGATTAATCATGCAAGGCACGAGGTAACGAGGGGTTGCAGAAGCCAATAGGCGGGCTTAACATGGCTTTATCTTCAGACAATCTCACGGGTTTTATCCTGGCTGTGCTGTCTAGCGCGTTTATAGGAGCAAGTTTTATAATTAAGAAGAAGGGACTCAAGAGGGCAGCAGCTACCTCTGGGGTTCGTGCAGGTGAGTTTTGCAAACGTTATACATAACATATGCGATATGCGATGCGATATATATTATGGAGGTAAATTGGGATTGTTATGCTTTTTGGGATAAAAGTTCCTCCTCCTAAGCTTTTTTCTGTGAGTTGACAGGAGTAGGAGGCTATTCATACTTACTAGAGCCTCTCTGGTGGACGGGCATGGTCACCAGTAAGTTTGCATTGTTTTTCTAAATGAATTAATGCTTCATGTGAAACTTGCTAAACCCTGAAAGTTTGTATTGTTTACATTTTGTTCTGTTACATTTCAGAAGCATAGATAGTGAGTACCTTTTTGGCAATTCCTGCTTAATGAACTGTGATGCTGATCAGATAATCTAAGAGCGTTTCTTAGTCTTCTCTTTCTCTGTTTTAAAATGACTTCTGTTACAAAATACCAAAAATACTCCCAAAATATTATTACAAGGGAACTTAATGGAAAGGTTGGTTGTGGGGGAGCAAAACTGCTGCTAGTAAACTTTACAAAAAGAAAACTTTACAAAAAGAGCGCTGCATCGTAAGGGTGCTTATCTTAGACAAGACGAGATGCTGTTTTTTCATTTTCACCTTTTCCCACCAGAATTGAGAATTATAGGTCAGTGGCACTTCCACTGATTTGAAGTCAATAATCCTTTCAGTTTTTCATCTTTTTTTCCCTATGATATAGCAACAACAGGGCATCTAGCTTTGCTATTTTTTTTTTAGGTCTATAAAGACATTTTAGTGTCAGAGTGATTCAGTCTATGTATAATATTATAGGTAACTATTTTGGTTTGAAAATCATACATATAGAATGTAGGCAAATATCCAATAAAAATCATGTAATTTTACTATTAAGTCTTGTAAATTTTTTGGTAATATCACTAATTTATTTATATATATATATAATATAACAAATTTTTAACCAAATGAGTGAATATTTATTTCAGAAAATGTCCAAAAAAAATAGGCAATTTTAATTCCCCACTGGGACAAATTCTATGAGATCTTTGTTATATTGAATCACTGAACCTTGTTGTTGTCAGTGGCATTTTCTAATGATCTAGTTGTTTTGTGATATTGCATCCTTAAATTTTCTGATTTATTCTACAATTTTATCATGTGTATTTAAGATGTGGCCATTGGATCCCAGTTGATTATTTCTATTTTTTTATCAATTTCTTAACATATCTTTATAACATTCCTAAATTATTGAAGGATGTTAGGTTGTGTATCACAGATAAGGCCGGGCACAAGGAGCCCTCTTTCATTTTGTATCTTTGTTGCAAACTTTTAACTCCTTTTTGTTTCTTAAACTTTATCATGCAAGGAGCACACGCGTATGTCTCTAGGTGTATCTGCTTGGGAAGTGAGGCAGAACACGAGCTTTCATTTAAATTATTTGTGTATTATTTGTACTGGTTAGCTGGTCTTTGATGCCACCTCTCAGGATTCGCTTACAACAAAAGCATTTGATCGACTGAAATGATTGCATTGTTCATCCAAACCTGGTTGACTTTGAGATGAAAATAATAGAAATAAAAGAACAACTTTCGTCATTTGCTGTTACTTTGATTGGTTTCCTTTTCACCTATAAATTGGTAAAGTGTTCAACATTAGGGCTGGCTTTGGTCTAAATTCAACCTAGTTTGAAAAAAAAATAGTATAAAAAATTAGAATGTTTTGTTTCCATGAATTCTTAATGGTTTAGTTCCCTGAAACTTATTTGAAGGATACTTGATTGTGTTTGTATGCATTTCATTTTACCACCATTAAATACTACTAATGACATGTACAATTAATTTTGTTCTATTACTTCTATTTCAAGTCATAGAATATAATTTACAACTGTTCTTTAATGGCAGTGATTGTGGGCGAAGTTGCAAATTTTGTAGCCTATGCTTTTGCTCCTGCAGTTCTGGTAACTCCTCTAGGTGCACTAAGCATAATAATCAGGTAAAATATAACCAGCTTCAAAGTCCTTTATTTTTCCTTTTATTCCTTTCTCTTCCCTGTAATAGGACCTAAATAAGAGAGTCTAATTTTGGTATGGCTTTCAATATGCTGGAACAGTGCTATACTAGCTCACTTTTTGTTGAAGGAGAGACTACATAAATTGGGGATGCTGGGTTGTATAATGTGCGTAGTTGGCTCCATAGTTATTGTGGTTCATGTACCCCAGGAAAGTTCCATCGGTTCCGTCCAAGAAGTTTGGCATTTGGCAACTCAGCCTGGTAGTCATATTTCTGTTATTCTTACACTTTTTGGTTAGATTTTCTGGACCTGCAATGGGTGAACTGAATTGAATACGTAAAAGATAGGACTATTGAAAGAGAAATCTTATGGTTCTTATTGTTTCTGATTTATTGTGTAGCATTTTTACTGTACGTGGCATCAGTTATAGTTATAGTTATGGTGCTAATATTCCACTTTGCGCCACGTTTTGGACACACAAATGTGTTGGTTTTCACAGGCATTTGCTCTCTAATGGGTTCTTTATCGGTATGGTCATAACAACTTTCTTCTTATTTCCTTATTCCAAATATTTCTCTTTCCACTGCCAGATATACTGTAGCAAAATGCCAAGGGAGACAATCACCACCTCCAAACTAATCTATATTTTTGAGTTTGTCTTTCCTTCAGAATATGATATTGTTGCCTGCAGGTCATGAGTGTGAAAGCCTTGGGCACCTCTTTGAAGCTAACATTCGAGGGGACGAACCAGTTAATTTATCCAGAAACGTGGTTTTTTACTATGGTAGTAGTAACATGTGTCATCATGCAAATGAACTATTTGAACAAGGTCAGGCGAACTTTTTCTTACTTCAAAATCCTAATGATACTCAAGTTATTTACATTATACTTTATGCCTGAAACATAACTAAATCCTAAGAAATGAAATTTTGCCTTGTGTCTCTCTAAATTCACAAAGAATAATCGTGGCTACTCATAGACGTTGTTTTTTGAAGTAGGATTAATGTATCATCATGCATAGCTGTAATGCTGGAGATGATCTCAACTTCGTGAAATCTTTCACTATAGATAGGGAATAATACTTGCAAATAATAGTCACCTGTAAGATAAGTCTGAAGGTTTTGCTATAACCTTCATAGTTTTTCTTTTTGTGACTAGGGATGGTTCATAGCTTAACTCTCATGTGGCTTTTTATTCCAGGGTCAGTTTTCTACTGTGGAGTTTTATTGATAATAAGATAATAATAATCCAAACAAAGTGGTTCCCATCTTGATTAAGTTTAATCTCCACCATAAACGCTCAAGAATACCATATCAGAGAACCATATTATGGATCAGAAGCAAAAACTTGTTTTAGACTGTGCTTTGCCGACACTTACAGCATTGGATCTCAGGATTCTTCATGGGGGGACCTAGCTATTAATGGGTAAATTGGCTTTGTACAAGTTCCTGAATATTCAGTGCACTTTTTTTTCCCAAGAAAAAAACATATATTTATATTTCAAGTAGAAATCAAATATACATAAGCTATCTCTTCCTGGCACCCTCAAAATGTATAAGATTGCACTACAGGTCTAACAAAACCTACATGTTTTTGTTTTCTAATACATTCTTCTTCATCAGGTGTTTCAGTCAGAATTATAGTCTAATACAATCATAAACAAAAATTCAAAAAACTGGAACTAAACAAGTAAGATTACCCTCTTATGACAGATTGTGGTTTTGATTATAGGAGTAAATAGAAAAAAATCTGACTGGAAGGGCATGCACCTCCACTTCTTCTGCAATTTCCAGCATCCCCTTCTGCAGTCTAAGGGCTTATTTAGATAACAGATCTGTGTTAATGTTGAGCTCCCTATTAACATGCTGGAATGAGAGAAAGAAATTGATTTATAGCCTCGCTTACCCTACCCATTATAGGTGTAATTAGTAAACTTTCCAGCCTGTAATTTCCATTTGCTCACTCCACAATGAGCTTGGAGTCCTTAGTTATCTGCAGACAGTTTAGGTATCTATCCATGGCATTTTTCGATATCAACCAAAGAGCATAAACCTCAGCTCTATTACTAGATTCTTCTTCTACTGCTGATTTAAAGCTTAAATGTAGTGACATATTTGTCCGTTAAGAATATTGTACCTCTTCCACATTTACCTGGATTGCCTTGCTAAAGTAGCCGCTTTGTGTTGTCTATCTCTGAGTCTTCAAAGCTTATTGAATCTGTCTTCAAATGTTGCCAAATACCTCCATAAGCATATCTGACCTGATTGAAGACTTGAATTGATAGAATTTCCTTGCTTTGAAATATCATTTCGTTTCTTGTAAACCATATGTCCACACCTCTGCGCAATGCAGAGCTCTATGGTTTTTCACTTTTTTATCCTTTGCCAACCTTCAAAGCATTCTAACATAGTATTTCCCTTCCATTTGCCTTTACCATCTGATAACTTCAGAGCCTCTTCCCATATTTCTTTTTAATATGGGAAATGCACAAACCGGCTTATGAATTCATCCACCTTTTTAATAAAGGAGGATGATTTCAATAAAGTACATTGTCCTAGACACTGCCATATGGTATTCTCTCCTCTTGCAATTACTCGTGTCTAAAACTTCATTGAATAAATCCTACCATAAGAAAATCATGGTTTTTAGCAGACGGTTAAGCTTCTATACAGATTTCCACCATCACCGTTTCTTCGCTTTCCTTCATTTTGGCCTTATAACCTAATGCTGTTCTGTATAAACTTGAGGATTTATTTTTAGGCCATATAATTTCGTCTTCCACTTTATTTAGTCTGATAGCACTTTTTGGGAGATTAGGGATATACTGCTGTCATACCTCTGCTATCTCTCCATGTAATTCCCACTGGGCATTTGATTTCCACCCTTGGTTCCATATTGAGGTTGATACAGGATTGGCTGCCTCTGCTAAGCAGTGAATCTCAGTATCTGCCAGTTCAGATTTCTAAGTTTCAGACAGCCTATAATTTTCTACACACCCCATACAAGGATCTTCACCAATCCTAATCCAGTCACTCTTTCCCACCTTCCAGACTAGCCATATACTTAGCAAAGGAAAAGCCTTAGTTGTCTAAGTTCTTCCAGATGACTGATCCACCTTCCAACATTTTTACTTTACTTCACTTCTTATCCAATTCTCTACTGTTCCAGGAGCTATACACTTTTCTGTGATCATTTATCCCACAACTCTTTTATCTTCAATACGCCTTTTGCTGCTAGGGCTTGTCCAAACTAATGTATATTTTTTAAGCCCCACCTTCTATCCTCCTTAGGTTTTTCCAGTTTTTGACATTTCACCAGAGGGATTCCTTTCTTTTCCGTTTCCTTTTCCATCTACCTGTGATGTTCCCACTTAACCATTTTGCTAAGTAAACACATTTTTGCACAATTTTGGTATTTTGACATGATGGATTTAGGAAAAGTGGGTTAGGAGGACCCCACTTTGCAATTTTGATTAAAAAAGGCTCAAATGTAGGAAAAAGGAGGCAAATCGAATTCCAAGTGGAAAGTGGGGGCCATTCCAAGAGGGAATACACACCCCTTGGAGAAATTCGCACTTGTGGAGAGAAAGGGAAGAAGGGGGAATGAATTATGGGTCCCAAATGGAGAGAGAAGGAGCCCAAGGATAAATGGGAGGAGCATACATCATTTTGGGACGTTTTCTAAAACTAAGAATTGAGTCTCTTGTAGGCTGGAGCTGTTTAGTCCAGTCTACTCGTGCCCTTGAGCACAAGAGGTTTCCGAGGGGAGATCTCACCTCCATCTTCGGTGGACTTCAAGTGCCACCCTAGGGGAGTCACTTGCTACAATTTGTGAGCTGATCTGGGAAGATTTTCTGGAGGGTTCGAGTTCCTTGGGAGCATACAGGGCGCAATTAGGGGAGCATGCACCTGTGGGAGAAATTTCTCCTGGGCATATCAGCTTCCGAGAAGCCATCTTTTTGGTATTTGTTGCAGGTTTGGAGTTTTTTGGAAGGCTTTGTTGAGGGAGCTTGGAGCAGCATTTATCTAGCCTCCGAGTAGTGCGCAAAGGGTCTTTGGCTTGGCTTGCGCAGGTAGTGAGAGATTGGATATTTGTGGAGGAGGATTGCCGGGAATTTTGGGGCTTGGATGAGGAGATTTTACAGAGGAATTGTTGTGGATTTTTCTGGGAGTTTGGGAGGCTGTATGAGGGTATTCTTTCTTGTGGTGTGAGTTCTTGGCTGAGGAAGGGAGTGCGCATTTTTGGGGGCTTCTGAGTCAATTGGAACTGGCTCAATTCCTTCCTGGGTTTTGCTAGGCTGGTGGAGTAGAGGTTGTGGCTAATTTCTCGAAATTTTTGGAGCAGTTTGGAGGGCTAAATCACAAATCCTTCCTAGCAGTAGTAACAAATTATTCTGGGTGGGCGCAGATCTTGTAACAAAGCCATTTCTGGAACTTGGGCACTACCATTTCTCTCTTGGGATCTTGTCTTGCTTGCTGTAGCAAGCCGAGGTGCACCTATTCCGTACATATTTGTACCCCTCTTGGTTCAGTTAATAAAATGGCTCAACTTGGCGCAATTTTTGAGTAAATGGTTGTTGTTTATTCATGGATTGAATTTTTTGTATTGCATATTGTAGTTTTGCTTGATTATCACTGTTATTTCCTAGTAGGAATATTACACTACCTTTGTTTTTCCAAGGAAAAAGGCGTAATTTTATTAATGTAGAAAAATAAAATTACATGTTGTATTTGCAGATAACCAAACATCACCAAGCCATTGGCTGATGATAAACATAAACATCAAAAGTAAAAACGAACTAGTATACAATGGACAAAAAACTAAATTTTCCTCCCTTTTTTCTTCTCAACCTTGCGCCAACCCCCCTGTGGTTGACTGGTAGTGACAAGAGTGAGCATGGACTCATCAGGTCTAAGGATGTCTTTATCTGAGTCTGAATTGTTTGATGAGTGTATCCTCTTGTACCCGCTTGGTTCCATTGATTCTGACATAACTGTTGATTGAACCTGGTTCTGTGATTCCGTGGGTTCCTTTTCCCCCTGTGAATCTGGTGCCTGGTTGTCTTGAGTTCCCCTGGGAACTTGAGCAAAATCCTCTTGTTTTTTTGGTGTTTGTGATGTCTGGTTGTTCCCAGGATGTCAAAGATCCTCCTCTGCTTCGTCTTCCTCCATTTCCTGTTGGGTTGGATAGAAGTTCCATCCTTTTGGTTGCTTCCCATTTTTCTTCCTTCTGACACTGTTTTTTTGGCTTTTGGGCATATATTTTGAAGATGCCTTGTTTGTCTGTAGATTCTACATCTAAAAGCTGTGTTTTCATAGTCTATAGTCTGAGTCCAGTTCATTTGCTTGTGGATCAGCTAAATACGGTCTGGCAAACCTTTGCTAAGGTCCACATCCACACAAATCCGGGCATTTGTGTAGATCCTTTCATCCAACCTTTGGGTATCCATTTTGAGATATTTCCGAATGTTGTTCGCAATACCAGAGAGAATGCGTTCATTCCATAAATGAAGAGGGAGATTGTGCAGACGAATCCATACTAGCATTCTGGAGATGACCATGGTGTTTGCATCGAAAGCTGGGAGCCATGGAGTGATGAAAAGTCTTGTCGATCCCCAAAACCATGGCCCCTCCTGTAGAATACAGTCTTTGGCCGCAGGAGAAGGGAGTTTTACTATAAAAAATCCTTTTGAGCAAAGGTGTATTTCACAATCGAGGGACTAGTTGCTCAAAATCCAATGAAAAAGTTTCTCAGGTTTTGGCCAAAAACAGTTAAATCGACAGGCAATGGCTTGTGTTTCGAAAGAGGCGCAACTCACATCCGCTTCAGTATTCATCTATATTTAGTTTCGGGGTTGAGTTCATTAGCTCCACTATGTATGGGCTAGAGACTGAACCTTCCTATTGTTTTTTCTGTTCCGTCGTTGTTCTTTTCCCTTGTAGAATATTTTAAACGAGGGGCCTCCATTCATTTGGTTCTTATTGACTTCTGAGTATTTCAATGTATTGCTCTCGAAACCCTTACCTGCCATGGAAGGATTTTTGACAGACCCTGCCCCCCCTTAATCTCAGGTTGAGGACAATGGTGGATGCCGTTTGAATATCGTAATCCTTTAGAGACCTGTAATCCTGTAAAGCTCTGCCTCCATAAATTAGATTTTCATGTGTGTTGGATATCCAACTTTCTGCTTAATGGTTTGTTTCAGGAAAAGAACGCTGTCTGCTAGACTAACCCAGATCGAAAGGGAAAGCCCCTTTGGAGACTTTATATAAATTTGAAAACAGGAAGGGTTTACTCGGAACAAGGAGCCGACCTCCCTCATATTGCCTCCAGTCCGTGCATCAGGGGGAAGATCATGAGCCGCCGTGGTCCGGTCAGAGCGGAGCATTTTGGGTCAGACAGAGCAGATGTTTGCTGCCAAAAAATTCGGAGCCATAACCCCAACTGCCCAGCCAATCGAACAGGTCGGCTGCTTCATGGGAGACCTCGACCAGAGCTTCAAAGGACATAGATTCAGATAGACTGCGACCACTGATTTTCTGGAAACCAAAGTCGCCTGGAGGATGTGAGTACTGTCTTCAGAGAACGCAGGTGACCAGGGCGAGCAAAGCGTCCGACCTGCAACCATTCCGGAATCAGAAAATCTGTCGGGAACCCCTAGCAAAGCCCCCTGCGACCTGCCTTGGGTAGTCAATAACCAAATCCCACAACTTGGGTAGCCACCTAGCATCACCCATGCTTGGCCCGCAGCCTGAGCACGCAGCCACATGAGGGGGGTAGTCCGCTTGATCCGCCGGGGTTCCAAAACCGTCTGGATCTGCGAGCAGCGAAGAACCCACATCAACCTTGTCGGCCTGTGAGAGCAGACCATCGAGAGCCCTTGGGGTAAACCGGGAAGATCAGACAATGATGGTGTAGCCACGAGGGCCCAACCCATCCATTAGCGCCAGGAACCACGACCTTCATGACCACCCTTCGAGCCCTCCAAAGAACAGAGTATGGCGGCCACATCCAGAAGCTCCTTCTCGCGGAAGAAAAAACCCTAGCTCCATTATTGCCTCCATTCCCATTACACTACCTTTGTTGGATAACCACCTGTAGCCAATTTGTCACCCTCCCTTCTATTTTCTTATTGTAGTTAGTTGCAATCCTTTACCCTATAATAATTGGATTTAAGACTGAATCCTAAATATTTTAATCCATTATCAAATCTTTGGATGGAAAATGACATTGTCTAAGAACACTGTCTTTCCAAACCTCCATGCAACCCATCGAATAACATTGAAGATTTATGAGCACACACTTCCATCCTTGTTGCTTTGCAATTAAGTCCAAAATTTCCTTGTATCTTTTTGCTTCTTTGAAAGACCCTTTTACAAACAAAAAAACATCGTTCACAAATAGTAAATGAGTCAAAATCATTGAAGTCCCTATTTGTAAGTAAATTATTCTAGCGATAGGAATGCAATTAAAGATAAAAAGTTTCTAGAAAATTTCATCTACAAGGTTGTCCTTTATCATCATTTCTTTTCTCACTCTGTCTTTATTTTTGCATTTTGAAAGGAGGATTGGGTGAGTTACTTAGAATTATCCCACCTTGTGACTAATCCTCCCAACTTACCTTTTGCATTAAGAGAGCGAAAAGACCAATCTTCTAAACAGGATGGAAAATATTGCCTAAACTTTAGAGTCTAGACCCTTTACACATTGCTTCTTGAATTGATACTACATATGGTTTGTAATTAACCAAACATCTTTTGAGGGCTATCTTCCTATGGGCATCTCCTACCCCTCTCAAGGGAAGAATTTTGCATGGTTTCACCCTATCTAAGGCACACCCTACTCAAGGGCCCCTTCTATAGTTATCTATTTGCCTTCCATATGTTGATATTTGAACCCAACACATGGCAATTAATTCCTAGATTATGCCCATTGAAAAAAAGCACAATTGAGTTCTTAACACAAGCAAAAATTATTTAGTGGAAGCACAACCAATCTCAATCACATGTACACAAAATTCTACCCAATCAAATCAAATTCTTCATTGATCATAATCAAAACCTACCTAGGCTCCCTTCCTGGGAAAACGACACACTAAGAAATTTACAAATACAACATACCCTGGATATGATCCAATGGATCAAGCCCTAGATGTATCCTTGATCTGCTTGCCTGATTTGGATCTCCTATGCTGCACCTTTGCACCTTCTCGAACTTGACATGCTTGAATGGGAGTCCTTCTCCACTCAATGACTGAGATCTCCTCTCAAGTCTTGTGCTTATTGTGTGGTGTGTCTTTTTCCTCTCCTTAGCCTTGCTTTTGTAACTTCTCATTGAACTAAATCCCTGCGCTAATCTCCAAAGTAATTGATGGTTGAAATTAGATGTCGCTTCACTTGAGGTCAACAATTGAGATTAAAACATAATTACTAAAGTAAATACTTTACTTTTCCTTAGTTTCTCTAGTTCAATAGCTAACACAATTAATTATGTGTTTTTCCTAAGTTAGGCTAAATTACAAAAGTAACTTACTTAATACTTGAGCAAGTATCCTAAAGAGATTTTGGGCGGCTTCTACATGCCTAGACACTTAGGCATGTGCAGAAGTACTTGCTTGAGCTACAAACATCAACACTCCCTTTTAGTGAGAGAGGTACTTCTACCACCTGGAATTAGCTCTGCCTCAATCCAGGAACTGCATTCGCTACCATGGTTGCTCCCTTTGAATTGGAAGCCTTTCATGCCACTTGGTTTGGAATCATCCTTGAAGATTTGTTCCCTTTGAACTTGTTCCTAAAAGTCTCATGCTCCTAAACATCTTGTAAAGTCATTTCATACCATGAGACTTTCTTGACAAACTTGGAAGGATCTGCTGTTAGCTCCTGCCCATATGAGCTTGAAGGTTGACTCCCTCTATTATGCTTAACCTTTGGAGCTTCTTGCTCCTTATTCTTTGTCATTATCCTTCTGCTTTCCATTGCTCGAACAGGCTTGCCATTTAGCCTATAGAAGTTGCCCTCTTTAACGCCAATGACATGGCCATCGTCAAAGCTATATCCCATGGGTTTGATCAATGTCTATCCATCCTAACGCTACAACAATGAGAGAATTTTTCTTGAGTTTTGGCACCCATAACAACATCAAGTCCTACCATGGAAGGGACATGATGGACATCGCATCAGAGTTCCAGAAATTAAGATTATCCAGAGCGAAATAGAGCTCTTGGATATAGTGAATATCTATTGACTCATCCCCTGATGATGGACTCACTTGGTAGTCCGAAACGTTGGGTTCACAAAACTCTATAACAGGTCATTCCTCATTTATAAAACGATCCTCACCTGTATGGATTCATTATTTAACAACATCAAGTCCTACCATGGAAGGGACATGATGGACAACGCATCAGAGTTCCAGAAAATAAGATTATCCAGAGCGAAATAGAGCTCTTGGATAAATCATTAAAATCTAGTGAATATCTATTGACGCATCCCTTGATGATGGACTCACTTGGTAGTCCGAAATGTTGGGTTCACAAAACTCTATAACAGGTCATTCCTCATCTATAAAACGATTCTCACCTGTATGGACTCATTATTTAACAACATCAAGTCCTACCATGGAAGGGACATGATGGACAACACATCAGAGTTCCAGAAATTAAGATTATCCAGAGCGAAATAGAGCTCTTGGATAAATCATTAAAATCTAGTGAATATCTATTGACGCATCCCCTGATGATGGACTCACTTGGTAGTCCGAAACGTTGGGTTCACAAAACTCTATAATAGGTTATTCCTCATCTATAAAACGATCCTCACCTATATGGATTCATTATTTAACAACATCAAGTCCTACCATGGAAGGGACATGATGGACAACGCATTAGAGTTCCAGAAATTAAGATTATCCAGAGCGAAATAGAGCTCTTGGATAAATCATTAAAATCTAGTGAATATTTATTGACGCATCCCCTGATGATGGACTCACTTGGTAGTCCGAAACGTTGGGTTCACAAAACTCTATAACAGGGCCTTCCTCATCTATAAAACGATCCTCACCTGTATTGATTCATTATTTAACAACATCAAGTCCTACCATGGAAGGGACATGATGGACAGCGCATCAGAGTTCCAGAAATTAAGATTATCCAGAGCAAAATAGAGCTCTTGGATAAATCATTAAAATCTAGTGAATATCTATTGACGCATCCCCTGATGATGGACTCACTTGGTAGTCCGAAACGTTGGGTTCGCAAAACTCTATAACAGGTTATTCCTCTTCTATAAAACGATCCTCACCTGTATGGATTCATTATTTAACAACGTCCTTTACTTTCAACATGCCTCTTGACTCAAACTGGAATATCACTGTCCTAACTCCCTTAACTACATTTTTAGCTTCAACACCAAACTCCACATGCATCTTCGAGTCCCAATTTGTTAGGCTGTCAAACAACTCCTATGCTCTTGTCATATGACATTTGGCTACACTATCTAATAACTATGCACCAATTGGTATGGTGCTCGAGGAAAGGTAGGAAATTAGTGTGAATTCCGTCTCAAACTTCCTAACAAACTCTTCCACTTGAGCTTCTTCTAGCGTAGCTATAACTTACTGCATACCTTTTCCGCCGTTTTTCCTCTTTGGACTTTGTGAAGCATAGTATCTTGTCTTATGACGTGCAAAACACTTGACCTTTGCCAAGTCCTTTTCTTCTTTGGCTGTGAGGCTGACTTCTCACCCCCACTCAAACCTTTACTTTGTTCTTCATTGTGTTACCATCAAGAGCTTGGTCCTCATCAACTTCATGCTTACTAGCCTTGGCCTTTGATTGCTCCCTTATCTCCTCCTAGATGTAGTCATCCTATAAACTATAAAATGTGGGCTGGTTTTCCTAAGCATAGATTCCTTTGACAAATGGATCCCACATCTTTGGGAAGGTGTTCAGTGCCACATTCACTAACTCGATGTCGTTCACTGTTTCCTCCATTGTTGCAAGTTGATCATGAATCTGAGTGATTTTCATCAAGTAACTCGTCATTGAGTCATATTTGGTCATCTACGTAGACCAAAGCTTGCCCCTCAACACCATTTTCTTGTTAATAGTCTTGCTTTGGTATAGACCCACCAAAGCATCAAACTTCTCGTCTTTCTCAAACAAGTGAAGAATCAAATGGTCCTTCACTGCTTCCAAGAGTACCCTTTGTGCCTTTATGACCCTCTTTACTAGAGTGGCCTTCTCCTTGGCATTTGTCAGCTCCATGATCACCTTCTTAACAATCTCCTAGAGATCATTTTCCTTGAGAATCAAGGTAACCCTAGCCTTCCAATGCTGGAAATTTGAGGCTCTATTGAGCTTGTCTTCAAATTGAAGCCCCGATGTAGTAGAGAATTTCTCTTGCTAAATCAGTAAGGAATTCCCAATAAAATATGCTTCATTTCACACATTAAGGAGAACACCATTTTTATCATCTTCACCAGATCTTGTCAAAGATATGTGCTAAGTTGTTGGGTAGCGGATCCCCCCATAACAGGTTTTTGGGGCTTAAAGCCCGAGTTTGGTCAATGTAATGTAAAGACCCAACAAAATGTGGGAGCGGAGCGAGAGTCTAGGGTTGTCCGCCCTAAAATATTGTAATTTAATATAGAATGTGTCGGCCTACCCATGATCTGTGGACCATGGGAATGTATAAATAGAGCGAGGCTCTAAGTGTAGAAGTCAGTCTTTTGAGAAGAGTTGATCTTAAGTGATATGGTTTTTGAATGCGATATTCGCTCTGAGTCTGTAAGTCCGAGTCTTGGGTTGTAGGAGTAGGAAGAGGCTTTGCAGCTGTGTGCGTAAAGGCCTGGTAGAGTCCGCAACTGTGTGCGTGGACCCCTGCAACGAAGTGCACAAGGCGGAGTTGGGATTGGAATGGAACAAAAGTTTAATAAAAGCTAAGTTGCTTTGGAATTATTGTGCATCCATTCGTAGATTTGTATGTTTATGCTTCTGGTATATGTTTATGCATCTTCTTACAGTTTATGATTGTGCGCGCTTGTTATGAATGTTGAATAATTGATAAGAATATCAGGCCCACAAAATTAAGTTAAGATCTATAATAACAACGCAGTAAGGTTAAAGGATTTAGACCGCGCCTCTTGGCGCTCTTTACAGAGCTACGCGAAGATCAGACAACTGTGTGGAGTAGTGCAAGTGCGCAGGATCGGTTCGCGAACTTCCCAAACTACAACAAGACATCCCTAGGGTGCGGAAACCTAGTTCCAGCACCCTCCCATACTACCTCAGGTGAAACCTCAGTCCGCGCACCGCGGATTGTTGCCAAAAGGGATGGTAGTTTAGAGATTTGTTTGGCTAAATCACTTCTGAACCTGGGTCAGGCCCCAACAAACCAACAAATGGTTACATTGCCGGGATCGGGATCTGCCTAAGGGATGTCTGATGTCGGAACACTGGAATCCTACAAAGAAGGAAATTGAAGATTGGTTGGATCAGAAGCTTCACGAGTTCGTGGCACAGGAAAATAGAACTCCGCAGATATTCGAGAAGAGGTGGTTGGATTGCTATGTATATACGGAAATCCAAGAGATCTTTTTCGCGTCCTTCTCTTCAGAGCTGTATGATTGGATCGCACAGCCAGGGAAGGTATAAGCTCGATCAATCGATAGTGTGGACTTCGAAGTTAGTGCGTAGGCTAGAGGTATCAGAAGATAAGATCGCGCGGGCCATAGACCATTGGCTCGACCGGATAATAGGAGGGTTTATCACTGAATTTGCGATAGACACGATTGTAAGCTACAGTGAAGCAGAAAGACGTTTTCTCAAGGGACCGTGAGGTAAGTACATCAAATCTTTGAATACTTGGATTAAGATGCTGTTATGTGAAAAACGGGTGATGCGAATACATTAATTATTGGAACGACGCGGAGCAGAAAGGTCTACAAAGGTATCGAAGGTTGGGAAACAGTCCCTTAATATCACCTCCGCGAGCGAGAGAGGAAGAGTGCGCTCGGGTTTCTCCAAGGAGTGCGGTCAATTTGATAAGGCAGCGCATTTTGCAGTTACCATCCCTACTTACGCCACCACTTGCGTCACCTCCTTCACCTCCATCTTCGTCCACACCACCTCCACTGAACCAACAGTTCAGTATGGCGAGCGCGATTAAGCTACCCGTATTCAGAGGAGTAGGAAATGAAGACCCGGATCAGTTCTGGTTTGTGGTAAGAGCAGTGTGGGAAGCACAAGGGGTTATAGATGATAACATTAAGAAGGCTACATTGGTAAGCACGCTACAGGATCGCGCTTTGACGTGGTATGTCAAGCACTCAAATGATCACCCGAATGCAGGAATAGCGGAGATCCGGAATGCGTTGAGCAGAGAATATAGCCGACCGAAATCAGAGATGCAGTCAATCATTGGATTTAAGGAGATCGCGATGCTTCTAGGCGAGACCCCCTGGGATCTGGATTAGAGGCTGAAGAGTATGATCCACGAGGCTAATATGACGATGACGGATGCACAGCACCGCGCGTGGTTTGTGGTGTCTTTGACACCCTACCTGAGGACGACACTGTCACAACAAAAGCTTTTAACCTAGGCTGAAGCATTGGAAATGGTGACGAGGTTGCATAAAACACCAATACAGGATCTAGGGTTAGGAGTTCAACAGATTCACGCACAACTATAGAATCTCTGCCTAGAAATGCAAAGCTTGAAGCAGGATAGGGCACCGCGGTCAGAGGCGTGCGAGGAAGTGTGGTGTATAAAATGCAAAGGCCAGGGCCACGATAAGGATCACTGTCTGGTACTCGTGAACTACTTAGCAGGAGGGGTGCCAATGCCATTGAGACTAGAGGCACAAGCAGGGCTGAATGCGACACCCTCGCTATGGTGCGCGATTTGTCAGGTTGGAGGAAAGCACACAACGGACAATTGTCATCTTGTTGCAGAAGTATACACAGACTTCGCAACAGCTGTTTTGTAATTTTTGTAGGTCGGTGGGTCACGATGAGCGTACATGTCGCAGCTACGAGTTGATGATGGATCAGACCCCAGCCTATAGAATGCAGACAGAAACGTGAGGCCTCGACCCAGCTGTGGGGATGGCATGTGCTGGATTTTAGGGCTGAGGTCGAGGACGAGGAGGAATGGGGCCAGGAAGGGGCTGAGGACAATTAATTTGTTACAATTGCGAAGGACTGGGGCACTACACTCGCGATTGTACCAACCCAACGAGAATATTTTGTTCGTACTGTTCTCAGTTTGATCATGAAGCAGTGGATTGTCCTATGTTGATTACGTTGATCGTTGAGACGCAGAATATCCAAATGATGAGGTCTGAACCACGCAAAGAAGACCCCAACGTGAACATGGTGCTTAGAAGCGACGTGACCATAGGGGAAGATAAGGGGAAGCAGCCCGAGGAAGATACGTGGGTTCGCAAGGCTCCTACAAAGGAACTTGAGTTTGATTTGGAATGCGCAAAGGAGACGTTTATGGAAGCTAAGAAGAGCTTCGCGGACGTCTCTACTTCAGGTAGTAAGGATCAACCAGATCCAGGAATGGATCCTTCTATGCTTACTACCTTTTTAAAGAAATGCATGAAGCTGCTGCGCGATAATAGGGCGGTGAAAGGACTACAAGAATTGGTAACTAGGTGTGCAGGGTCAGGTGAACCGTGTGTAGTCCGGAAACTAGGAAAGCATACATTGCGCATCGGGAGGGAGATGAGATTAACAGCGCAGATTAGCGAATATGAAATGGATTAGGTAATTCTGGACCTAGTTTCGGACATGAATGTGTTACCAAAGCAGACATGGAAACACATGGGAAGGCCCGCATTGTAGTGGTCCCCTATTTACTTACGGATGGCGAACCAACAAAAGGTCTTGCCCATGGGAAGGTTGCAAGGGGTAACAGTGGACATCGAAGGCGCAAGCACGCAGACAGACTTTGAGGTAATAGAGATTGTGGATGACAACAACCCTTACCCCACATTGCTAGGAATAGACTGGGCCACTAATATGAATGGATTCATCAACCTAAAGAAGCAGAAAATGATGTTCGAGAAAAGGTCCTTACGCGTAGTAGTTCCGCTAGACCCAGTCGAAGGAGTGCGCTATACCGAACCCGTGTGCGACGATGGAAGTGACGATTGGCTGGACTATATCTACAAGATAACTGTGCGAAATCAGGATTGAGTGAATCGATTGCAGATGGAAGGATCTCATGGGAGCGCGCAGGTTCCTACACCTCGGATTTAGACGAAAAAGACGAATGCTGGCACAATCGGTTGAACGAAGTGACAATGCTAAACTGCTACATGATGACTAGATCACTGCGTTGCGTAATAGCCCAGGCCCGAGATCTACCGACATATGATGGATTCACAATGGTGGATGAATTCTTGAGCAAGTTGGAGAGCACATTACCGGAGCAACAACGGTTCGATGCATTGAAATGGGCGCTGCGTGCGACACCGCGCGTTGGTGGGGAACACATCAAGGAAATTTTGAGAACTAGCGCGGCTGCAGGAGGATGATGCGGCTACAATTTGGGAAACCAGAACTATGGCTAGCAGATAAATACGATGGACTTGATGACCTGCACACGCACCTTGCAAAATGGACCAAGGCCTATGGAGAAGAGCCTCAGCTTGAATGGGTACACTTATTCTATCATACCCTAGATGTCATACCCATGAATTGGTATACCAAGACGAAACTCTGACATGGTATGGGCGAATGGGATGTTTTGCGCGAGGGATTTTTGTTAACATTCACCTTTGAAGACCGATGGTCGGATACTGTTGACGACGTGTTGCAAGCCGTGAAAGCCGCCATCTTCAAAATACCACAGGGACTGCGGGAAGAAGTTCAACCAGCATGGGCAACCTAGTTAAGCCGTGCCCTAGAATGTTATAACATACAAGCAGAAGAGGATGATGACGACCCTCGAAACATTAATATTCCAAAAACTAAAGGGTGTCGCGAAGTTTGAGGACCATCAATTGAGGACCCCGACATCAATGCGTCGCTAAAAATAAAGCAGGTAAACATTGGTACAGACGCGGAGCCGAAGTATGCAATGCTTGGGGACTATTGGGATGATGCTATGGTAGATAAGGTCGCCGAGTTACTCTGCGAATATCAAGATTTGTTCTTGACCAAAGTCACAGACTTAAAGGGGATCATTGGCGATTTAGGGATGATGAAGATCACTCTGAAACTGGACGCGAAGCCAGTTAAACACCTTACCGTTTGAACCCAAAGTATAAAGAAAAGGTCCGCGAAGAATCAGACAAAATGCTTACAGCTAGAATTATTGAACCAGTGGAAGAATCAGATTGGGTGAGTCCTATGGTAGTACAGGAGAAAAAACAGAAGGGTGAAATTAGAATCGGCGTGGACCTCAGGAAGCTTAACGATCCCTGTGTTCATGATCCATTCCCGACACTGTTTACAGATGAAGTATTGGAGAATGTGGGCGGACATGAAGCTTACTCATTCACGGATGGTTTCTCAGGGTACCATCAGATCAAGATCACGTCGGAAGATAGGAGCAAGACAACCTTCGCAACCGAATGGGGTTGTTTCAATACACCGTTATGCCCTTTGGATTGAAGAACACGCCAACAATATTTTCGCGCGTAGTGGTGGCCGTGTTCAAGGAATACATCCACAAGTTCTTAGAGGTCTATCTGGATGATTGGATTGTATTTGGGTTAGGTAAACACCACATAGCGAGCTTACGGTTGATGCTAGATACTTGCCGACGACACCAGATTGTGCTGAATATGAAGAAATGCACCTTCCTAGTTCCCTTTGGAAATTTGCTCGGCCATGTGGTCTGCAAACAAGGTCTGATGGTGGATCCTATGAAGGTTGTTGTTATTCTCAATTTGGAAGCACCGCAAAGTGTCAAATAGCTACGTGCTACGTTGGGGCACACTGGTTACTATAGGAAGTTTATCAAGAGCTATGCACAAATAACAGCACCAATGGAGAAGCTATTGAAAAAGGACGTTACATATTGTTGGAATGATGATTGTGAGAAAAGTTTGGATGTTCTCAAGGAGAAAATGTCATCCACTCCCATCTTGGTCTTTCCAAAATGGGACATAGAATTTCATGTACACGTTGATTGGTCGTGTATCGCACTAGGAGCTGTACTTACGCAAGAAGGCGCGGAAGGCATGGATCACCCGATCGCGTTCGCGAGTTGGCGACTGTCCAAAGCCGAAAAGAACTACTCTACTACTGAGCGCGAGGGGTTGGCAATGGTATACATGCTCTAGAAATACCGACACTATTTACTTGGCGGGCACTTTAAGATGTATACCGATCATTCCGCGTTGAAATACCTGGTGAACAAGCTTGTGTTGGGGGGGCGCATATGCAGATGGCTGCTACTGTTTCAAGAATATGACTTTGAGGTCATCGTAAAGCCGAGACGCCTAAATATAGGACTAGATCATTTATCACGAATTGAGACAGGAGAGGAGCCAACAAATTTGGAAGAAGGACTACTTGATGCACAACTCTTTGCGGTGCGCGTCGCAGACGACCACTTTGAAGATATAATTCATTTTTTAACCACAGGGACTGCGCCAAAGGGATAATCAGTTCAGCAAAAGAAGGAATTGGTGGTGCACGCAGTGGACTTTTCTGTCATCATGTGGCACCTCTACAAAATGGGAAACGATGAGATATTGCGAAGATATGTACCTGAATTTGAACGAGGACAGATCCTCGTGGAAGCACATGTAGGGGCTACAGGAGGACACTATGCAGGACGCGCGACGACACAAAAGATTCTTTGCTCTGGGCTATGGTGGCCGACCCTTCATTAAGATTTGAAAGCACACTGTTGGGCCTGTGACGTATGTCAAAGGACTGGGAAACCATTGCGAAGAGATGAGATGCCGCTCAATCCATAGACGACACTGTAGCCATTCGAAAAATGAGCAATCAACTTTGTAGGACCAATCAAACCTCAGGGGAAGACGGGTGTGCGCTACATCATCACCGTGATAGAATACCTGACTCGATGGACGGAAGCACAACCGGTTAAGGACTGCACGGCTGCGACAACTGCGAAATTTTTGTTCGATAATGTGTTGACACGATTTAGTTGCCTGAAAATTTTAATGAGTGACTGCGGGACGCATTTCCTGAATGAGACCATCAGTGCACTCATCGAGGAATTCTCGGTGTATCATCAACAAAGTACACCGTACCATTCGCAAGCTAATGGGAAAGTAGAAGCATTCAACAAAATTCTGGAGACTGCGCTGACCAAAGTATGTAACACTCAACAAAATGACCGGGACTTGCGCATACCTATCGTATTATGGGCATACAGAACCACATGTAAGAAATTGACGGGTCAGACACCTTTCAGGTTAGTCTATGGCACGGAAGCAGTCATGCCAATGGAATACATCGTACCCAGTTTGCGGATATCAGCGATGACAGGCATGTCAGACCGCGAAGCATTGGAAAAGAGGCTCGCGCAATTGGAAGAACTTGAGGAAGAACGGTTTCTGGCGAGATTCCATCAGCAGGTACAAAAACAACGCGAGAAAGCCTGGCACGATCGCCACATCAAGATGTGCACATTCAAGGTAAACGATTTAGTGCTGCTGTATGACAGCAAATTCGAGAGATTCCTGGGGAAACTTAGAATGCATTGGTTAGGACCATATGTGTTCAAAGAAGTTACAGACGGGGTGGCGGTCCAGCTAGTCAAACTTAATGGAGAACCCTTCCCAGGAAGAGTAAATGGCAGTCGCCTGAAGCTCTACATGGGTGGGCCGACTGTCTGACTAACCGACCAAAGTATAGTCTTCGCGACTCGACGAGCCGGACAGAGTTGCAGGACTATAAACACAGGTACTAGAAGCCAACATCAAAGTAGAGAATCACATCAGACGCAGATTATTCAGAGGAAGAGATGGAGTAGATCCAGATGACGGCAGCATGGGGCATTGCGGACCTTCGCGCAGCACAGGCATAGTTGGATGGACTTCACGCAAAGATCGCCACACCAACCGAGTGACTCGAGGACGAGTCACGATGATTGTGTTGGGGGGTTGTTGGGCAGCGGATCCCCCCATAACGAGTTTTTGGCGCTTAAAGCCCGAGTTTGGTCAATGTAATGTAAAGACCCCACAAAATGCGGGCGTGGAGCGCGAGAGTCTAGGGTTGTCCGCCCTAAAATATTGTAATTTAATATGGAGTGTGTTGGCCTACCCATGGTCCGCGGACCATGGGAATGTATAAATAGAGCGAGGCTCTAAGTGTAGAAGTCAGTGTTTTGAGAAGAGTTGATCTTAAGTGATATGGTTTTTGAATGCGATACTCGCTCTGAGTCTGTAAGTTCAAGTCTCGGGTTGTAGGAGTAGGAAGAGGCTTTGCACTTGTGTGCGCAGAGGCTTGGTAGAGTCCGCAGCTGTGTGCGTGGACCCCTGCAGTTGAGTGCGCAGGGTGGAGTTGGGATGGGAACGGAACAAAAGTTTAATAAAAGCTAAGTTGCTTTGGAAATATTGTGCATCCATTCGTAGATCTGTATGTTTATGCTTCTGGTATATGTTTATGCATCTTCTTACAATTTATGATTGCGCGCACTTGTTATGAATGTTGAATAATTGATTAGAATATTGGGCCCACAAAATTAAGTTAAGATCTATAATAATAATGCAGTAAGGTTAAAGGATTTAGACCGCGCCTCTTCGCACTCTTTACAGAGCTACGCAAAGATCAGACAACTGCGCGGAGCAGTGCAAGCATGCAGGATTGGTTCACGAACTTCCCAAACTACATCAAGACATCCCTAGGGTGCGGAAACCTGGTTCTAGCACCCTCCAATGCTACCTCGGGTGAGACCTCAATCCGCGCACCGCGGACTGTTGCGGAAAGGGTGGGTAGTTTCAGGATTTGTTTGGCTAAATCACTTCTGAACCTGGGTCAGGCCCCAACAAGCCAACGTAAGTCCTGTTAATTGAAGAAACAAATTTTGCTTGGTCCTTTAGGCATCCAACAGAGCTTAACCCATTAAGCGGAGTAAAATCCCAGTTGGATGCTTAGTCCTTCAAGCTCCCTTGAAATCCGCTAGCCAAATTTAAGATTTGTTGGTTTTCGTATGAACTGTCTCGATACCCAATCTTGGCTTGGCCTTTATGGTTGTTCTACTGTACTTGGTTGCTCACGGTGACACACTCGTGATTTGCAACCTCGTGGCCTGTCATTGTTGTTGGTTCATGCTGTTAGGATGCTTGACTCTACAAACTACAAACTCCAATTCCATGTGCATAGCTTGTGGCAGTTGTTGTGCCCAAATGTACCCACTCGTTGCTCCACTCTCTCTTGACCATGGACTGATAGATCTCAACAGATATCTCACCTTTGCCGCGACTGTTTTGGTGGCTCTGTTGGTGGATGTGTTGTTGTTTCAATTGCTTTCCAGACTCTTGACCACCCCCCAACCTCCATGCTTCTCTCTTGGTTGCGGTCCTTACTCTGTTATTTGAATCCTCCATGGCCCTCTACCTCACCCTGGTAATTGACGACCATGTTTTTTGTGCATTCGCACTTTCATGGTCCTCTGTTGCGCCTGGCAGATCTAGCGATGGTTAGACTTTCTCCACGATTTATGGCTTTGTCACTTCGCCCTACCTGCATGTTGCCACTTTCGGCCCCCTGACACACTTGTCGATTGTGGCCTACGATGGTGGCTACATCTCGACCCAACACATCTATGACTAGTCTCTGCTTGCAATAACCCTCTCCAATCTCCCATGCACATGACAATTTTTTGTAGGCATTGACCCTCGGTGGTTCTGCTCAAGAATTGTTGCCCTTGATCTTCTTGCCGACTCTCGTGGCCCAATTTGCTACTGGCCTACTGGTCCTTCTCACGCAGCTTCTGTTGATGCCCTTGACTGCTAGGTTTGACAACCCTCTCATGGTGTCAGCCACAACGACCCACACACAAAAATAATTTTATTATTATTAATATTATTTGAACTTTGTCTTCACTTGTAGCATGAATTCATACGACGTACAAAATTCATACGACCTGCGTATTTAGCCCTTGCATAGCTTGTAATTTTTATTTCCTCCTTGTATGATCACTGGCTGAACCTGGCCTCAATGACACCTGCACAAACTTAATTTTGAGGTCAGCTTTCTTAGAGTTTATCGCTTGGATACCATGTTAATTTCTAAATCCAACACTTGGCAATTAATTCCTACTAGATTTTATGTCTTCTAAATAGAAGCACAAATGAGTTTTCGACATAAACAAAAATTATTCAATGGAAGCACAACCAATCTGAAACACATAAGCACACACACAAAATTTTTCCCAATCAAATAAGTTCTTCATTAATCATGATCACAACCTACTTGGGCTCCCTTCCTAGGAAAATGGCCCATTGCAAAATTTACAAATACAACATACCCTAGATCTGATCCAGCGGATCAAACCCTAGGTCTGTGTTCTTGATTTTCTTGGCTGATCTGGATCTCCTATGCTACACCCTTGCACCTTCCTCAGACTTGGCACACTTGAATGGATGTCCTTCTCCACTCAATCACTGAGATCTCCTCTCAAGTCTTCTGCTCATTATGTGGTGTGTCTTTCTCCTCTCCCTAGTCTTGTTTTTATAACTTCTCATTGAGCTAAATTCCTAACCCAAATCTCCAAAGTGGTTGACGGCTAAGATTAGATCTTGCCATGTAGCATCTTCTTCAAGTTGAATCCTTCATTTGACAAGGAATTCATGTGACAACTTGTCATACAAGTTCTCTTTGTGTTCAGTAGTTAATTTGGGAAGAACATTAAGTTTTTGTACTCGTTGAGTGGTGAATTTTGTATTTCCATTTGTTCTTTCATGTGTGTTTTTCTTTCATTGCAAGTTTCTATGGACAAGGCGTGCACTTTTTATTTTATATTTTACACTAATATCTATATTACTGAACTTGTAATCTTATTTTATATTATAGTTGATCTAAGATTTTAATATGGTTGCAGCTGGACATAGATTGTGTCATCAACTTGTTGACATGAGCAAATGCTCCTTGTCAGCCTCATAGGCTCACCCTACGAAAGGATCTAGTTGATCCATTGGAATGGCAAGCCCTCCAGTTATGACCTAGTTGTTGTAATATAGGTTGGATGAATTAAAATGAAACGCGGCTAAGAATGCAAATGCAGAAATGCAACCAATCTAAATCCTAGCTAGGAGTTGTAAAGAATGGGTTGACATGAAACAAAGATTTAACACAAATTGTGTGGGGAATAGTTTTGTGCAAAACCAAGGTGACTTGGAGAAACTGAGAATAGTCAACAAGTCACTGAGAACAACCATTACAAACATGGGAATAGTCTACAGATTGCAATGTCTACCCCTACAAGCATCAAGAAAACCAAGACCAAAGATAATAGTCTACACCCGTTGATAACATTGCAAGAGTTAAACACAATAGCCAATGCCGTCTTTTATTAACCTACAAAGATAGTTTACAATGCTAAGAAGAGAACCATTTGCATGAATTGCAGTGGTTCTACTAATAAAAATTGTATATGGCCCATGGGCTTCCAGTTCTCCAATTCCCAACTATCCTAAAATCTTCAACTCTTGGGCTTTCCAGCCTTACACATTTGTCTTTAACCTCATGTTGACTATGAGGATAATATTTAATCAAATATCTCAATATTACAATTTCTTGTCTACTCAAGTGAAGCTTTTATTAAACAATTTTGTTACTTTGTTTTTACATTCTAAACAAAAAGTCTCGTGACTTTGGGCAGCCACAAGAGTGACTTGACTAGCTCACTTTGCACTTCCTAGTCCCTTTCACAATGCTGAGGTTTGTGGTTTTGCAAATTTGTGTCTTCTTCCTTCATCACTTCGGAGACTTTGCAAGTTTTCTCTCCAGTAGCAATCAACTTCTATCCTCTCTCCTATCTTTTGGTCTTACTCCCTTTTGGTCAAGGTTGTAGCTGCATGGTTCTTGGATCTGTTGCTTGATTATGTGAAGCACTTTGTATTCTCTTCTTATTAATCTTCTTTTTCATTCAAGTTTCTAGTATTTGCCATGTGAGAAATGAAGATTGAAAAGAATCTTACGCAAGTTCAACATTCTTGAGTCAATCTTCCACTTGCAACATGCAATGCCTTACATTCTCCCATGATTATTCACACAAAGGATTCTCATTAAGCATTATATCACTCTATTATTAAATAGACTTCATATAAACAATGATGAAAAAGCTTTTATGATGTACGATTGTTTAATACAATCCAAAAATCTTAATGGTTATCTAACATCCTCTTTCTGGCATTTGTGAATTTTCACAAGGCTATAATTGATTCAAAGCTAACTAGAGGATCTTATCGTGATGCATCAAAGGTTCTTTTCATTGTCGTCTTAGTAAAATAAAAGTGTAGATGGATGTCGTCCTATGGATTTAAGGTGGATTATTGAAAGCAAGCTCGAACATCATCTTTCTTTATTGAAGTTGTTATTAAACTTTTCAATACAAGTTCTCGGGTTAACAAATCTAACAATGACATTAACTCCAAGCTATACTTCATTGAGCTTTTTGTACGAAACTTATATGCACATAATTATCTCTTGGCATTTGACAAAATATACCCCTTTTTCTATTGGGATTATTAATAGGTAACAAACCATGCCATTGTCTATGATTCCAGACAAAAAGTGATTTAAAGATACTATGAAAGTAAACTAATCCTTGATTAAAATCTCCATTCGATCTTGCAAACAAAACTGTGCAAACTACCATTCTATTGAACCTCCATTCGAAGTAATATGTGAATCGATGCTTGTAAATGCACAATCCAAAATGGATCATCTACATAATATAAAACTTAAAAAATCGAATTCAAGCTTGAAAACAAACATAGAGATGATGAAGGAATAAGAAACAATGCAATGAAGCATATATGTACGTTCATAACTATCCAATTCTCGGCCATCTCTCTTGAATCAAATATTCAGACAACAGTATATCATGCTACAACAAGCAGCTTCATAACAACAAAATTATTGCCTATATTGGGATCCTCACCCCCTAATCATTAAGATAAGATAGAAAAAGCTTAACATGCCTCATCAGTGATTTTGCTTGAGTGAAGGATACATTTTTACTAAGGTCATGATAGAGGAGTTCAATAATCAATGCCACCAACATTGAGGTACATAGAGGGCTTGGTGCTCTTGATTAAATGTTAGTTTCATACCTTCACACATGATAGGATCTAGTGGAAATGGTGCAATCTTGCTAATTTTAAAATCCTAAAAACTATCAAGTCTGCTATATTTGAATGGGATCTAAAATTCTGCCTTATCCATACAAAATCCAATGAGGTTGAAACCACTCTCAAACATCCTAAAACAATCAATGGTAATGTTAAAATTGAAGTAAAATGATGAAAATGAAAGAATCCGACCTTTTCTTTCATTTTCGTCCTTTTACTTTAATAATTTAAGATTGCCATTAATTGCTAGGCTATCATAGGATGAATTATGAGAAATGGAAACCATGGTTTTAAAACCCCGTAGGGTTGAACCAGTACCTGGTCAAATTGGCCGGTTCATTAGGCACAAAGGTCAACTCGGCCAATGACCCAAGTTTGGGAACCCGCTGGTTTGGTACCAAACTGACATAAAACGATATGAACTGGCCGGTCCCGTCATAACCCAGTTGGTTCATTAAACTTTTCCATGTGCGTGGCCGCAAACCCATAGATGGCAGTTTAGGGTGGCATCGTGTGTTTTTTTTGGAAGCTAGGGGTTTCTTTTCTCCAAAACAACCCCTCCAAGCCAATAAAACCATGCCTCCCCTTTAGTTGCCTCACATATCTCATTTGGAGATTTTGTGAGCTTGGAGAGTGCCAGGCTTTTGCAGGAGCAATGTACAACATAGAGTTTAGGCTGTGTTTGTCATCTTGGAGCTGCTTTGGAGCTATCTAGTGGAGTTGGCATCTTCAAGAGGAGGGTAAGGCAACTAGTTTTCAACTTTTCATTTCCAGGTAAGACTTTTCACTTAAAAAAATCCATATTCATTGCTGTCCATGTATTTAATTTTTTTTTGGTTCTTTCAAGTTTCAATTTTCAGTTTTCAAATTCCAAATTTCAGCCCATTTGTAGGCTAAATCTGCCCCATTTTTTTTCTTTCCAAATTCATCTTCAGTTTTCCATTTTACTTGTTTTTTTTTTTGCAGATTTATTTCCTTCACAAATTTCAAACATTTCATCAGCCACCATGCCCCCAAAAGCCAAGAATATTGCATGGGCTCAATTGTCATATGATTGATGGCAAAATGATCTGCAAATATTGCCATAAATCTTTTGTGTGGGGCAGGGGGGATACTCATAGGTTGAAACAACACTTGGCTAGGATAAGAGGCCAAGTAAAACCTTGTAAAGCACCAAATGAACTAATAGGGCCTATTAGTGCAGAATTCCTTGAGAAGTTTGAGGAGGTTAAGACTAGGGATAATGCTATCGAAAATGAAATTGCAAGGAAGAAGGAATTTGTACAAGCCATGCGAGTAGGTGGTTATGAAGATTTTGAGATTCAAGACTCCTATTCTATCCCTTCCACTAGTGTCCATGACCCCTTTCGTTATGTTCATTGTGCTCTTGGCTCCTACAAGGGCAACAATCTAAAGGTAACAAGATGATGAACATTAAGAGTTATTTCACACCTTCCCTTGTCATTGCCTCTGCTAATGGCACTTCCTCCCAACTAAGTCTAACTCAACCCACTTTGGACAACCATTGGAAAAAGCGATGCAAAGAAGTTTCTTTTCAATTCTTTGCTAGATGGTGCTATGAAGCAGATATCCCCTTTAATGCTACTCGCTCACCTTATTACTAAGCTATGCGGGAATCTATTATATCTACAAGAAAGGGTGTCCAAGGCCCTAATATGCATGACTTGAGGGGAAGTCTTTTGTAAAATGAGATTTTTTTCATTGAAGAATATTTGACTGAGTATAGAGAGTCATGGACCACAATAGGTTGTTCCATCATGTTAGATGGACTAATGGAAAGAACTGCACTATCATTAATTTCCTTGTTTCTTGTCCTCAAGGAACCATGTTTTTGAAATTAGTTGATGCATTTGATAGGGTGAAGGATGCAAACCTTCTACTTGAGCTTTTGGATGAGATGATTAGGATAGTGGGGGAATAGAATGTGATGCAAGTCATCACAAATAATGCCTCAAACTATGTTCTTGCTAGAAATATGCTAGAGTCCATATATGGGACCATAATTTGGACCCCATGCACTACGCATTGCATAGATCTCATGCTTGAGTATATAGGCAAAGTGGAGTGGGTAAAGAACACCATAGAGCATGCTAATTGCATCACAAAATACATCTACAACCACTCATGGGTATTGAGCCCATAGTTTTAAAAATCGGCCTAGTTAACCGGTTACCAGTTAGCAGGCCCACCGGTTGGAACCGGTGAAAAAACCTAGTTTAATAGGCTGTGGCGGAAAATTTGACCTAACCGGTCCTAACCGGTCCTAAACCGGCCGGTTACCTGCCATGCCCATCGAGGACCCACAGTGCGGCTTTTCCAAGGTAGTTTAGGTGTTTTAGAGGGAAATTAAGTGTGCTTTCCCTCCAAAAACACCCTCTCCAAGCCTTTAAGGAACAAAAACGGTTAAATGATCTTGTTTTCGTGCAATACAACCTTCGACTGAGGAGGAACCAAATGATGAACAAAGCACCTGATCTAGATCCCATTGTGTTGGACGATATCAGAATGGGTGGAGGAGACTGAAGATCCTGTTTTTGAGGCTGATTTTGATATCGACATCGCTTTAGCGGGGGATGAAGTAGATTTTGTGGTAACATCAGAACCAGGATCAGTAGCGGCATCAAGGAAAGGCAAGAACCAATGGAAGGCACTAGTCGTGCAGGTCGACAAACTTGTGCTTCCATTAGGTCCACTTCTATTGTTATTGGTGGCATTGCTATTGAGGTTGCAGATTAGGCCGAGGCATCCTCAGACTCTGAACCAGATGATGTCTATGTAGCTCCTGATGATGATCCTGTGGCTAGTAGTGGTGATGAACTTGATGATTGATCATGTGTACACTGTAGACTTGTAGTAGGCCAATGGCCTCATAACTTGCAACATTGTTTTTGGACTTTATAGGCCATTTGGAGCCTCATTGCTTATGTATTTTGCTATTTTGTCAATGATATGTATTGCACTTGGTGCCATTTCGATGTATTCACCTTTACATGGTATATAAATGAGCAAACTTTGCATATTTTGTCTCTATTGGCTTGGAATCATGGTTTTAAATCTTAAAAATAGTTTTGTTCCATTAAAAGTTAACTATTTAATGTATTTTTCTAAAACCGGTTCGTTTAGACCAAACTAGTCCCGGTTAGACTGGTTCATTAGGTGGACTGGTCTGGTCATCGGTTCTGGTTTTAAAAACATCGATTGAGCCTAACGAGGAAAAACACTGGGGGCAAGGAGCTTGTTAGGTTTGCCATTACGAGATTTGCACCTCATTTGCTTATGTTGTAATCTCTCAATTCTCAACAACAAAACTTGCAAAAAATGTTTTCTTGTGATGAATGGAATTCATCTCGGTGGGCTCATAGACAAGATGGCAAAGAACCAAAAAAAAAGTATTTGACAACTCTTTTTGCAAAAAGTTTGCAGAGGTTGTGAAAATCAATGAGCCCCTTGTTAAGGTGTTATGGGTGGTGGATGAGGAAAAGTTGGCCATGGGCTACGTCTATGAGGGTATGGAATCATGGATCATGCAAAGGAGCAGATACCGACAACCTACAAAAATAAAATAGGTAAATATGGGCCAATTTGGGAGATCATTGACAATATATGGAACAATCAACTCCATTGTTCGATACATGCAACTGAGTATTTCTTGAACCCAAAGTATTATTATAGAGCTCAACTATGAGAAGATTATATTGGGGAGGTCAGATATGGGTTGTAAGATTGCTTGGAGCGCATGGTCCCTAATGAGTTTGAGCACTTGGAAATACATAAACAGATTGTGTTTTCATTAAGGCCTCAAGTACCTTTGGCAAAAACTTGGCAAAGATGGCAAGAGATGTAGATCAACTAGGTAAGCAATTCCAATTCGTTTTTTTTTAAAGTTCAATTGTTTATAATTCAAATTGTAAATACTTGCTCTTTTAGCCAAACATATAATCTAAATTGTTGTACAATGAACTAACTATAGTCTGTCTTTGCAACACATTGGTGGGAGTCATTTGGCAATCAGTGTCCTCAATTGCAAAATTTTGTAGTTAGAGACCTCAACCAAACTTGCAATGCTTTTGGTTGTGAGCACTATTGGTTTATTTTTGAGCGAATTCACACAAAGAATAGAAAATGTTCGCAACAAAAATAGTAAAATGATCTCATCTTCTTGTAGTACAATCTTCGACTAAGGTGCAACCAATTGATGAACAAAAGACCTGATCTCGATCCCATTGTGTTAGAGGATATTGATTTAACAACATAATTGGTGGAGGAGACTCAGTCATCTAAGTCTGATCTTGATCAATGTTATCAGAACCAAACTGGTGATCAAACCAAAAAACCTTATGGACTGGGAATTGGTCGGAACCAGACCAGAACCGGTAAAAAAATGGGACCAAATAACAGGTTGACCAAAAACACATAAAATTTTCAAATTAAAAAAAAAAAACAAATATATTCATGTGCATCCATATGAATCCAAACCATTTATACACAAATAAGCAAAAAATCTCATTTATATAGCATGTAAGGGTGCTTATAACCAAAATAGCATTCAATGCAATCCATCCCTAAACCGAAAATACCATAGTTCCACCAAGTTTCTGGGATGTGGGGATGGGGGAGCGGGGAAACATAAGAGCGGTCTATGGAAAGTCTCCCCACCAATTTTTAGGAAACATGGGGGGACGTTGGGGTCTTTAACACAAGGGACCTCAACAAAAATAGTAAAATACTAAAAAATTATAAATATATCATTGAAATTTTATAATTGAACTATCTTTATCACGAAGGATAAATCGATGAATCATGTAACTAAAATAAACTTAAAATGAAAAGCATGATACAATCATACATGTAACTGTAACATTGTACAATGAAACTAAAAGTTTAAACCATATTGAAGTTCTAACTGTGAATACTGAATATTGAAATAAAAGTCAAGTCTGATACATCAAGATTCAAATTTTTATAGAGTCAAGTATAATATATCGTATATCAAGATTCAAAACAAACTAAAGTCTACAACCGAAGTCTGAAACAGAAAAGCAAATAACATAAGAACATATCAAATGACAAATGAGCATAATTGCTCAAGGTAATGCCCCTCTAGTCTTTGAATCCATTCGCTGCATGAATAAATTAGGATCAACCATGTCACCATCTGAATCAGAATCACTTGCATTCTCAAACATGCTAAGTGGCACACCAACCAACCCCATATGTGTCTCATCAAGCCCCTCCTCCATATCCACATGTGCATCATCCTTTGGATCAACATCCCATCGTGTTGTTGGTCCCATCAAATATGAAATTACCAAAAAAAACCCATCTCTCCCCATCGAGTCATAGTATATTTATGATATCTTATAAATTTTTTAGGGATTTGACTTTTTTTATATGATTTGACCTCAAAGTTTTTTGGAAACACAGTAAATGTTTCCTACTTTGGGAGGAAATGTCCCCCCTTCGAGCCCCCCTTCGAGTTTCCTCACGTTTTTGTTTCTTGTGGACGTGGGGAAACGTTCCCGCGTCCCTGGAGTGCATGGAAGCGCAGGGACACGTTTTCCAGGTGGGGAACGCGTACCCGTGGAACATTGGAAAATACATTAACAAATAGGCTCTAGATGCCCTCTAACATAAAAAAATCATGCTACAACAAATGCCTACATATCATCAAAATCATTCCATATATTGGGATCTTCGTCATCAATATAACCCTCTAAGCATTAAAATAATATAGAAAAAACGTAGCATGTCAAGTCAAAATTTTGTTTGAGTGATGGGTACATTTTTAGTAGAGTCATGATAGAGGAGTTCGACAACCAATGCCACTAACATCAAAGTACATAGAGGGATTGGTGCTTTTTATTAAATACTAGTTCCTTACCCTCGTACATGACAAAATCCAATGGAAACGTTGCTATCCCCGCAACCCTGAAATCCTGAAAAATTGTTAAGTTTGTTGGATTTTGAGTGAAATCTAAAATTCTACTTTCTTCATATGAAATCCAATGAGGTTGGAACCACTCTCAAACATCTTGAGTCATTACATGGTAATGTTAAAAATTTAAGTAAAAGGACGGAATTTTACTTAAAGAATTTAACATTACCGTGAATTGCATAGCAATAGTAGGACCATAGGCTTGAATATTAGGCCGGCCTAGGGGAGAATTAGAAGTGGACCAACCAAATAAAAAAAAAAGGCAAATTTTTACGCTGACCTGGGAAGGTACAAACTACATGGAACCAGTCCCAAATCGGCCGGTTCCGTTATAGAACCAGTCGGTTCAAAGGCCTGCTTCAAACTGATTTTGGGCCAAAAACGATCAGACAGGTTGGTTCCACCGGTTCTGATAACATTGATCATGATTTTGATGTTGATGACATGGAGTTGGAGGGGTTGATCCCAATGCAGATCTGGTAGTGCTGGTGAAACCAGAACTAGTAGCTGAATCAAGTAAAGGCAAACAACCAATGGGAAGCACTATTCGTCTAGCTCTACCAAGTTGTTCATTTGTTAGGTCTAGTTTTGCCACTACTACTACTACTACTACTACTAAGGTTGCAGAGGAGTGTGAGGAGTCAGACACTGATCCAGATGATGTTTATGTAGCTCTTGTGGATGATCCCATGTCAAGCAGAGTAAAATAGGAGAAACTTAAATTCATGTGAAGAAAAATTTGAGATCAACAAAGTGAGGGCTCTTACCCCTGGGGTAGATGTTGGTCCAAGGAGTAGGAAGTGCCCATCAGCTTCCATTGAGTACAACTGGAGCAAGGTACTACTATATATCACTGACTACCACCAAGTGCTATTGGAGCAAGATACCTGTAGCTACTACACCACCATATACTGTAGGTGACTGCCGGTTATCTCCAGGGATACACATTAGAGCAAACTGCAGATAGTTTACACTTTGCAATTGAGGAAGACAGGGATGCAATTAAGATTAAGGAATAGATGTAATCATCGCAATCAGCTAGAGTGGTTATGTTAAGTTTAGGTATGTTCTATGCTAGAGCAATTTTTTTAAATTTTCACAGTTAGCAATCACATCAGCATTACGATAAACTGCAGATAGAACATAAATACAAAACGCAGAAGACAAGCCAAGACAAGAGGACACAAGATATGGCGCGAGCCAGGGACAAACCCCACAATGTGTGGGGAAACCCTTTGATCAAATCTTCTTTTATCTTCAAAGTTCAGCAGAGAAAGAGAGAGAGAGTACATTTACAATAGAAGTCAACACTTTGACTTTTGATATCTATAGAGATCAGTTGAAGACATATTGCTTCAACTGATTCTTTAAGGTGACTTCTTCACCTATCATAGTGCTGCATCTCGTCCATTTGCTGCACCTTACCTTGTAGCACCATCATGTTGCATCATGCATCATCATGCTGCTCATGATCACTATGCTGCCCATACATCATGCTGCCCATGCATCATGTTGCCCATGATCTCATCTATCATGCTGCCCATGATCATTATGCTTCATGCTGCCCATGATCTCATCTATTATGCTGCTCATAATCATTATGCTTCATGCTGCCCATGATCTCATCTATTATGCTGCTCATAATGCTGCCCATAGATCATTCTTTAGTTCATATACATATCAGCCTTAGCTGCTTGCTATGGCTTGCAGCCTAGCAAAGCAGCTAGGCTATAGTTCCAGAATCCTCTACACAAACATGCTGTCATCAGCTTCATTGCACAGTCCTATCATGCCCAAATAGTCCTTGAATATGTCACGGTGTCACCTACAGCAATGTGACATTATGACACCTGTTTAGATGACTGTAATAGGTCTCTTTGCTGCTCTTATATATCTGCATTGACTGTGAATTAGGTGTCTCCATTGACCTGCTTGAACAGCATATATGTGCCTCCATTAATGACTGCGTTTAGGGCTGTTGACATCATCTTGAACAGCGTATAAGTGACTGCGTTTAGGGCTGTTGACATAATCTTGAACAGCGTATAAGTGACTGCATTTAGGTCTCCATGAACAGTGTATAAATCCCAGCGTATAAGGTCTCCATGGACTGTGTATACGTGCCTTCTTTGCTGCATAAAAACCTTTGTTGGCTGTGGCCTAGGGCACCCTTAAATGCGGTGGTTAGGTCTCTCCTTCAGGACTGCGTATGGAGCCTTCTAGGACAGCAGATTAGGGCATTCAATCTGTCTTGAATCTTTCCTTTACTGCAGCAAGATCTCACTCAACTGCGGCTAGGATCCTCTCCTTCATGACTGTAATTTAGGGCTCCGTATATGGCCTTCACCTTCCCTGCGTTTAGGGCATCATCCAATGTATATTTTAGGTGTCCCTCCTTCTCCAAAAACCCAAGACGTGGAGAGGAGGAGAACACATGAAGAGGATGTGTGTTGCAAATGATTTCAAGTCCTATATATTTATACTAAAACGTAGATGATGAATAGATGTGTCTATTGGGCTTCTGAGCCTACTTAAGTGCTGGTCGGCTTGATAATAATTATATAAACAAAATAAATTCATATCTCCATAAATACTTATCAGAACCGGATGATCTTTAGATCAATCCTACACCTCTCAATGAGAGGGATCCAATAAAAATATCAGCTGCCATAAATAAGCTGATCCACATGGAGTTTGGCCCTAGTTGCCAATTTAACAGGTTACCTATTGACAGTTAATGTAATAAGTTGTTATGACAGTTACACAGTTTGGAAGTAGTATTTTGATTTATAAAAATGTAAGGAATGATGTGCCAGATGGTGAGAGCTGAGCATTATTGAATGACTGCTTAATATTCTCCTGTCAGCTGACCTTGCATATTTAAGATTTTTGATCTTCCACTCCATGTTGATGCTATTATGATCGCCTTCTATCTTTTTGTTATTTTGTCTGTGCCATGTTATATTACAAACCAAAGTTAGCAGTAACGAACTACAGCACAGGCACCCTTACAAGTCTGACATTAAGTGAGGCTAGAATATTTAAATTGTTCAGTAAGCAATAGCATTCTAGGATTCTTGGTGGGCATGACATATGATATGTGTTTTTAATTCTACTCCATGATTAATACTGGCAATGTGCTTTTAATGTTGTCTAGCGTGGGTGTAAAGTGAGGAGTTTTTATTGTCCTTACCCAGGTTTGATTCTTGCTAGTGACATGCTTGACCCTTGTAAACTGATTTACCTTTGTGGAGCCATATCATGTGGATGGGGCCAGGTGCGATCCTTGGTTGCCTGTGACAGATTAGATTTCCCTCAGTCATGGCTGCTTAGCCAAGAATTGATTCCACAAGTCCACAGGTGAATTCCCTGCTTGTGACAGGAACCATTCAAACCAAAAAAAATGTTAGCAATGTGTTGCGCTATTAAGTACCTTTCTATGCTCCTATATGACTATTTTTATAGACATTGCTTTTGGGCTTGAGTCAAAACTGCCATATGTACTTGTTAATATTTGGCACATGTATTTTCTAGCAGTACACAATTGCTTTTGGTTGTTGAATCTTGCTCTCCTTCTTCCTGAACTTCGAGGATTTTTGCTAATGATCTTAGTTTTGTAAGGGATTGAGAGTTGCAATTCTGGCAAACAATCTTTATTTTTAAAGAGTTGAAAAGTGTAACAATTTTGCTTCTAGAGTTCCTCTAGATATTTTGGTGCTTTTGATTGTATTCGGAAGCTATGTATCTAAACCAACATTTGACTCAAACCAAGGTTTATGGCATGTGGCATTGATCAAATTTGCTCTGACCAATTTATAGCACATTAAATTTCTGGTTTCCTCCAATGAATATGCTTCATCTTTATATCAAGTTGTTTGCAAGTGCTATATGTAACAGGTGCCATTACTATAAAATATGGCCAGATTTGTTTGGAAATGCACATTTTCTTTGTTTTAGGCCATAATTACATACGATGTTCTAATATGTTAAGTTACTTTGTCATATCAAGGAGACAGGCTAACCATCACATACCCAAAAATTTAGTTTCTCTAAATTTCTATCAGAACATGATGTATAATGCAATCCTTTTGTCTCTCTTAATTATGTAATGTTGTAATATTAATGATCAATTTCAAATCTTTATCCTCATCTCAAATTTCAGCGGTTTCTATCATACATATATAACAATGTTCCATTTGGAATCTTGATTCAATGCAAATTTCAGTAATTTGTATTATGATATCTTTAATATATTTACTATTTTCCATTTTGAATTTATTAGTTAATTTCCAATTTTACTATTTTTCAGTGTTCCATGGGGACGTGTTGTTGGAGAATCTAATTCCAACCACATGCTAGGTGTCAAAACCGTCCATCCAAGTGTCCTAGTTTAGTTTCAGTTTTTCAGTGTTCCATGGGGACGCATTGTTGGAGAATCTAATTCCAACCACCTGCTAGGTGTCAAAATCGTCCATCCAAGTGTCCTAGTTCAATGTCAGTTAGTCTAGTTTAGTTCAGTCTCATTGCAGTCATTTATTACTGATGTCTCCAATATAATCTTATATAACTGATTCGTAATATTGAGAAGAGCAATCTCTGCTCCACGATTTCTCTTCATTCTTTGTCATGGTATCAGAGGGTAGGCTGCATAAGGCTCCTTGAGAGCAACAGAGAGAAGAACCGTCAGGTTGCATAAGACTCCAGAGAGAGCAGCGTGTCGTCAGAAGTCGTGGACAGGAGTCCGAGGAGAAAGTGTGAAAGCAGTTTGAATGTGAAGAGAGCCAAATGTGTCAGTTTCGTGCCCCAACGAAAAGAAGAGTGCGCAAAAGAGGCGCAAAGTTACAAAATTGTGGAAAATTTAGGATTGACGCACCCTTTGAATTGAAAAAGTGCGTAAAATTACGCAAAGCACCTTTGTTGGGAGCTGCGCAAATGACAGCATTTTGTTTTTTGAGCGATTTGTTTTTGAGGTATGAAAGGTCCTCCCACTACCCTCTTTCACTAGACGACAAGGAGAACGAAAAACAAAATGTCTTTGACTTTTCACGGCTCTGTGCGTTGAAAAGAACCCTCATGGAGATGTCACTAATCATTTGTTTGAATTTGTTTCAAATTTTTTGTTAAAAGGCCTTGTGTTATTAAAGGCGTTTATTTTAAGTGGGCATATGTCATTCATTTAAGAACTTCACTTTCATGAACTCTTTTAAAAAGTTTTTATGAGGGGTTATGTGATTTTCAAAAGTGCTTTTGTTATTTAAAAAAAAAAAGGACTTGCCTCATATTAAAGTGTTGCTTTCCATTCAAAGGGCTTTGTTGATGGAGTCTTCAAAAGAGAATATTCATGTAAAAGGTGTAAGGGGGGTTTTTTTAAAGTGCTGCTTTGTTTAAAAGAGTGTTATTTAAAAAAAAATATATCAAAGGAGTTTGGAAGGTATCTTAAAAGGGCTTTTGTGAAAGCGTCGCCTTTGTGAAAATTTGTAGACCCATTTTTTTATGTTGAGCAGCAGAGATATCATCACAAAGATGTTTTTGTTCCAAACAACTGCTATGTCTGCAAGTACATTTGCTTGTTAAGCTACAGTCAACGAGTGCTCAACAAATGGAAAAAGCCAAGAGGCTAAGAAAGTCGAAGCAACAGTGGGAGATGTATGAAGCTTTTTTGAAAGATTTTGAAGTGAAGAGGCAAAAGAATGCCTTCGCGTTAAAATGCATAAAAGAATATGTAGGTCACAATGTTCTACCCCACATAGCAGATGCAAAGACAACCAAGGAGGCCTGGATACCCTTGAGAATATTTTTGGTGTAAGGGGGAGTAATCCAGTTGAAGATGAAGAGTTTTGTGAATGTCACTGTGCACAAACACAAGTGGATGAGTATTTGGTGAATCCAACAATAGAGCTTGCTGATGACAATTTGGTGAATCCATCGACAGAGCTTGTCGATGACAATGAAGCTGCCATTGGAACAACCAATGTTATGGTCAATTCAACAGTTCAATTTGTTGATGTTAAATTTGATGAAGACTTGTTACCTCATGATGTATGGTTGCAGATGATGCAACAAAAACATGAAATCGACATGATGTTATTCTATGAGAAAAGCCCATTTGGATCTGAAAACCAAGTGGAAGACAACTTGTCTGCAGGAGCACAGGTTAGTAAAGAAGTTGAAGAGACAGAGACAGAAGTAGAAGCAGAGAAGGAAGCGCAACAAGAGAAAGCTCTCAATGCAGAGTAGAAGGAACAAAACCAATGTGGTTTTGCAGACGTTTTTAAACTTACCATTGATTTCCAATGTGCAAGTAAACGAGACAATTATGAAGAAGATTTAAATTTCCTTGAAGCATGGCTTGCAACACCATGTCTAGATGAGGTCAACCTAGAGGTTGCAGCAATGAACCTTGAAGACAACATGGATGATGAAAACCTTAATGAAATATTCATGCATTGGAGTCCTGAAGAGATAAAATTGTATTATGAACTTATGTTGCAGCAAAATATTGATGATGAGAAGCACACTATAGAAAATGACATGTTGCAGCAGTACACATACAAGCCGATTTTTAAGAAAACTTGCACTAGCAAATGAAGAAACTAATGTTTGAAGAATACAAGAAGAAAAAGTTGAGACAATTTAGGGGCTACAGGATCTGGAAGAAGAGAAGAAGAAAAATAAATCTAGTTGAAGTCAAATTTTTAAATTGTAAGCCTAGCTGAGACATAGACCAACAGGCCTCTTAATTGAATTTTTATGTGGTTGTAATTAAGGGGGAGTGTTGGAGAATCTAATTCCAACCACCTACTAGGTGTCAAAACTGTCCATCCAAGTGTCCTAGTTCAGTTTCAATTAGTCCAGTTTAGTTTAGTCTCATTGCAGTCCTTTATTGCTGATGTCTCCAATGTAATCTTATTTAACTGATTCGTAATATTGAGAAGAGCGATCTCTGCTCCACGATTTCTCTTCATTCTTTGTCGAGCGTCCCCCAGGGTCGGGTGCACGCACCCCACACAACCGGGACAGGGGGGCGTTTGGGGGTGCGCTTCTCCACTCACCCCTTTTTGGGAAGTCGTGGGGAGACCCAGGGGTGTGCGTTTCCCCATTTTGGGGGACGCGACTTCCCAAAAGGGGTGCTTCTGGGCATCCCCCCTTGAATTTGTCTAATAACACTTAATATAAAAAAAGTATGAAAATTCACAAGCTAAAAAACTTAAAAATAAAACAAAACTTAGAAATAAAATAAAAATAAAACAAAACTAAAAATTTAAAAGTTAAACTTACCTATTCATTTCCCAAATTCTCTTGCCTGCCGTCGAGCTCTACTGAGTGCTCTCTTGTGGCCGTCGAGTTGTGCTCTCTTGCCCGTAGTGGAGCTGTGCTCCCCTGCGACCGTCGAGCTCTGCTCTCTTGCCTGCTGTCAAGCTCTTCTAGAATGATGAATGATGAATTTAATTTTTAAATCAATGTAGATTATAGAATGGTGAATGATATGGATCAATGTATTTGAATATTTCATTATTGAATCTCATGGTATGGATGAATGATGACTGTCATATGAATGATATATGTATCAAAATCAATAATGAGGGTGGATCAATGTATGGCATGATTTAATTCAATTATGAAAAAAAAATTATGTGTGGATCAATGTGTTACTATTAGTCTATTCATGCTTTCGTTATTGAATATGAACTTGATATATATATATATATATATATATATATACCCCAACGTCCCTCCACACCCCCGAAATTTCCCTAAACTTTGAGGGTACTCCCACACGTTCCCCCCGTTCATCTTTCCGCACTGGAGTCTTGGTGGAACATTGCTATTTTTAATATGCACATTACTCTATGTTTCTGCATACTTTCCATTGTTATTGAAATACCTATTTATCTGTCATAATCTGGAACTATAATCTGTCTGATGAGCTGTGCTGTGATTTAATGTGTACATTTTTATAATTCAGGCTCTGGACACTTTCAACACTGCAGTAGTGTCTCCAATTTACTATGTCATGTTCACATCTCTAACGATCCTTGCAAGTGTCATTATGTTCAGGGTATGCATCTATTCTGAACTTGTTTGGATGGATTTTCAGGTCAATAAATTAACATATCAAAAGGAGCTGTTGTTTCTGACAATCTCTATCCCTGAGCACTACATATTTTTTTGTCATTATTTGTCCTTGCGTGCAGGATTGGGCTGGTCAAAGTGGAAGCAAAATTGTGTCAGAGATCTGTGGTTTTGTCATTGTTCTTTCTGGGACTGTTTTGTTGCACATAACGAAGGATTATGATAGAGGACCCTCACTGAGTATGTTTAAGCCTGCTTTTATATATGCTACTTTGTTCTTAGTATTTCACTTTTAGATATTTCATTGTGAATGGCAGCATTGTGCATCTGTATGACTACCAGATTAGTAACGTTCTCCTTGGCATTGCTATAATTTGCAGATATGTATACACCATTGTCGCCTTCTCTATCAACACGTCTCAACCACGGAAATGGGGAATTTATTCAGCATGCAGATGAAGAAGGAGAGCTTTCTTTGCGAAAATAAGATTCATACTAGTTGGTACTGAAATTGGTTGTATTTAAAATTTGTTCAATATCACGCTAGATCTGGATTGTATGAGAGTAACAACATGCATTTGTGTACATTTGCAGGTTTCACTTGCTTACTGATAACTTCAAGAGGAGCAAACCTTTTTACGCTGTCATCTTAGTTGACAGCACTCATGGTATCATCTGTTCATAGACTTGGCTATGCTATGTGCACACTCAATTGGATGATGACTCTGAAAAGTAAATTGGCTAGTTGCTACTTGTTCCAAACAATGGTAGAAGCAGAAGGTTCCAGACTTTGGTAGAGGCATTGGGAAAGCTAAATAGATTAATACGCAGCAGGAGGACTTGCCTTTGTATTGTCAAAATTTTGGTGTTCATGAACTTGAGAAAACAAAATCAAGCTCTTCAAAACTTGTTTTCAACGGGCAAGTCATTCCTGTGTTTTTGGTCAGGATTGAAAAGTGTATGTATACAAATAATCATGTATTGCCTCTCATCTGCTGCTACGTATTTACCCAATAATCCATAGATGGCATTGGGTTCAGCAAAGCATGGAGTGCCTAATCAATGCATGGCATTGGGTTCAGAAAAGTGTGGAGTGTCTATTTTGGGTTTGTATCACCGAGGAGGGGATTTGTTTAAAACATTGTCTTTTTGAAGATCATGGGTAGGTTGGCGCAACAGGTCTAACAAGGGAAAATGGTTGTTTCGTTTATAATAAAGAGGTGATTACCACGTACATATATAGCTTTTATTTCTGGTAAGTAGTCAGTGACTCAGTAGAGAATGTAGTTGGAATATTCATGTTCTGTAAATCTATTTTAAATATAGCATATTTGTTGATAGTGACAAAAGGATATTGACTTTGAGAAATAGTGGTGTATCTAACATTGTTGCAGCATGTACGCTTGATGCAGCATCCTTCAATTCCATTTTTGGTTGTATGCCATTCTGGATCAGTCTTGCTGCACTGTTCTCGAGAGTTGAGTATATGGGTTTCAGCTGCAGTACAAGCGAACATCATAACTTGCCATTGCAGCTGCTCATAACTACTGCTGCTTCGATTGGACTGATTAGTTCTTGGAATAATTTCCAAATTACATTGGGAAGAATGCATATGAGATTCAACATTTTTTTTGTGTAAATGGAAAAGACGATTTAGACCCCATTTTCCATCTTTTTACCTCCGATTTTGTCGCAGAGATCACCTACATGCCTCGTTTTTTTTTACCAAATTTTGAAACCCACTACATACCTGCACTTCGTTCCAAATTTTGAAAAAACTTCGATTTTATCTAAAAAGTCTGCGGTGGGAGAAAAGAAGAGAAATAAAATTTTAATTAAAAAATCAAATTTATGTATTAAAATTTAGATGAAAAACTGAAATATTTTGCATTTTTTAATGCAACAAATAAATTTATAATTAAATTTAAATATATATATATATATATATATTTTTTGGTTTTGTTTTGTTCTTGTTTTGTTTCTCTTAAGTTTGAATTCAACAAAACTGCAGGTGGCCTCAACCTACGCGCAGGAAACCAGGTCTATTGGCTACTTGTCTGCATCAAACGCTGTCCAAAATTTAAACAAAGTAATCATCCATGCTACATTGGCGACTTTATCATCTGAAGAATCAGCTAGGGCTTTCGCGCTCCATCCCGGAACTTCACTTCGCATCATATTCTGGAGACTCTGTTTGACCCTATTTAGGCAGAGGTTGTTTTGATACAGCTTTATTTGGACAGGTTGTATCTCCCTTTGAAGATCCTTCTTGGTCTGTCCTTTTCCAGGTCTTATCTTTCCTTATAGGTGGTCATAGCACAAGCCAGGATGTTTTCCATGACCCAATACTGTTTGATGCTCTACTGAAACAAAGTTTGGCGACCTTTGGTATTACCTAGATCTTTGACTATTGCCTCCCATTCCTTTGCCTGAATCTCTTCATTTTCGATGTTAGCATTTAGTTCTCTTTCCCATTTAGAGATGACAACTTTCACCTCGGCTGGGGTTCCTACGTAGTATGCATTGATAAGGTTTTGCATACTTTCCTTCCTTGTTTTCCTGCCTCTTTTGCTTGTAGTCGGTTCTAGGCCTTTCATCTTTTTCTCTGCCTTTCTCGGTCTTCTGTTTCCTTTCCTTCCCTGTTGGTTGCCTTCCTTCGTCATCTAGCACTTCTTGTTGCTTTTTACTTTCCTGTCCAAGCGGCTCACCTGGACCGGGGCTTGGTACTCACTGGCGTGGTTCGAGTGTTGTGTTGTCAGAGTTCTCTGCACACTGGTTTTTAAGCTACCTATCACAGAAACCATAATTAAAACATTATGAACCGTCACCAAATTTACCATAGTGAACACATAATATTTTATGCTCTGTAATTTGGTTTTGATTTTGACATCATTCCTTATATTCTTGTTTTGATGCTCGGCTTGAGAATTGGCCTCGATCCTTTCAGGATTCCCAACTTACTTCCTCAAATCTGGGTGAGATTGCTCAGGAGTAGTCTCTTTCATCTGCTTTGTGCCCTGTTCACTGTTTTTACTCCCATCAACACCCAGGTTCCACACACTTCCCTCAAGGTTTTGCAAGATAGTGATAACACCATCTTCCAGGTTGCTTCCCATGAGTAGTTGAATTGCCTCTCTGTTCGGCGCCCGCAAGACCACCCTGCACCTCCAACATTCTATGCTCCTGACCCTACCAACCGGTTTCCCAGAGTTCTTTCTTTCTTGGGTTTCGCCACCCCAGAGGGCAAGACAATGCTTCTCATTGTCCCACCAGACTACATTTCTATCTCTGGGCCGCGAAAGTCCTACCCTTCGCCACTGAATTGCCTCAAAGAAGCTGAGCCAAAGCCCAATTTGGACGTTCTCCCTTCCTCGGTTTTGGGCCCAGTTACTGCACCCTCTTCTGCTTGCCCGTTCCAGGTCTTGAATAGACACTGGACTAAGGGTTTGCAGCCAGGTTGACGACCGAAGGAGGCTCCAGGGTCAGATATCGCTTCAAGCCTTCCGCAATTTTCTTTGAATCCTTCCCTCTCAATCCACATACCCATCCTTAACTGCCTAAAGAAGTTTTTCCTACAGACGCAGTTAAAACCGATTAGGATGACGTTGCTGGCATTAATTTGACCCAACATTCTCCTTTTGCCCCAGAACCTAGCTACCTTAAGACGAAAATCAGATGTCCCTTCCCCCCCTCCCCAGATGGCTAACTAGTCAATCCCACCCCAGGTTGATAGGCCAATTACCGAAGGATACCGGGAGGCCTCAACTCTTAAATCGATAGGGAACACCATAATTATTAACCAGTAATCATCTTTCGGATTCATTAGAGTGCCTCTTTCTAACTGAAGTCTTCGCACATGCCAATTTATATTTTCTGAACCAACACAATTGAAGGCATCGAGCACATACCAGGTTTTACAATCAAAAGCTGAATGCTGTTCAACGTCCCCCAACACTCGGCTCTTGCCACCTCCAGCTGCACGTCCCGCCTTTTCTTCCTGCATGCAAATGCTTCTCATCCTTACCACCTTTCCTTTTTGTTTTCTCGTCCACCTGCCTGACATCCCTTTCGAGAAGCCTGCCACATGTTCTACTTCGTTGTCTGCCGCCCTTCCTCTCGTGTGTGGGTCTTGGGATGGGAGTCCACTTACCTTCCCATAAATGCCGTTCATTAATCCCTGCCTACTGCCAGCTGCTCTTGCTGTGAGTTGCCTGTTTCTCCCTCGCCACTTGTCGGCTCCCATGTCAATTACCCGAGCCTTCGTCCCTCTGCTCGCTGTGCCATCTGGCCGGCTTCTCTTTGCTTTGCTTGCCTTGACAGCTATTCCTGCCCTGAGTTGCACGTTCCTCCACTTCTGTTTGTTGGCTCCCATGGCCCCTGACCAACGTCTCTTTCCTCTGCCCACTGTGCCATCTGGCCGACTTCTTTGTGCTCGGCTCGTCGTGACATCTATCCAGCCTCTCTCCCCTTTATCCTGCATGGCCCGTTGCACCCCGATCGACGATTTTCTCCTTTTTCCTTGTCTATTCTCAAGATTTCCTCTAGATTGCTTATTCCTTCCATTTGACTTAACTTGTTGCCCCTTATATTAAGGTTGCTGCCAGCGTCAGTTGGCTATGTTGTATGCTGCCACATTCCCTGATATGCGGACATGTGTCGGAACAATGTAGTCTATCCCTTGTATTAGATTTCCTATTTCTTGAGCCAACCTTGTCATCCTCCAACTTTGGCTTATCTTCTCCCATCTGGTTCCTTGCTGGAGTTTTTTAACCATCTCTATTGCTAGTCTCGAGACTCCTTCCACCTTTATTCTCTGAAACCTTTATCTCCTTGCGATTTCTAGCCCTAGCTGTAATGCATAGAGCTCGGCTTCATTATTACTCGCTATGCCACAATCCATGGCGTACAGACGAATGGTGTTGCCTTGGTAATCTTGAAACACCCCTCCGGATCCTGCAGCCCTCGGGTTCCCTTTCGCTGCTCTGTCGAAATTTAGTTTCATGAAATATTCCTGGGGAAACATGAAGAGGTTGGGGGGTCACTAGGAGGAGGTTTCTGTTTCCATGAGTTATCATTCAACACTCTGGGATTTAGGCTTAACCTTGCCAATATACGACCTTCCTAAGGGTTGATCTCCCAATCATCTGGGTACTAGTTCCCTGCTAAAATCATTTCTCGGATGTTCTGGATTGTCATTCCCCATAATTCTATTGTTATTCTATCTTCCCCTTTGAAAATTCTTCTGTTTCTTTCCTTCCACATTGCCCAGAGTAGGAATCCAAGGGATATCTGTCAGGCTCGGTTTAGGATGGGATTCTAGTAAGGCTTCCTTCTCCATTTTTCCATGTTAATTTCATACTTGTTTGATCTCTGTCTCTATGGTCGGATTGTTACTCATGATACTGCCATAGAACCTCACTGTAACTGCATGCATTTAGTAAATGTTCCATCAATTCCATTTGTCTTTCACATATACAACAGGTCGATGGTCCTTGCATCCCCCTGATCTGTGGTTGGTCCCAAGTGAGTGCTCTACCATGCCGAACTATCCACAGAAAGAAAAGCTATCTTAGGCCATAGTTTGTCTTTCAAGATTCGATCCCATATGGGTGGCCCTTGCCGTTGATGGTGTGCTGCTTGCAGGTGGTATCCTTCTTGGATGGTGAACATCCCTTTTATTATATATCCCCATCTTATTATGTATGGTCCTTCTGATATTGCTATTCTTCGGGACTCCATCTCCTTCTCGTAGGTTGCCCACTGAATCGATTATGGAGCATTTGACCAATCTTGTTTCTGCTTCCATTTTCTCCAATGTTCCCCTGTGTTCGGTCCCCAATAATTTTTCACCGTCTGACTTGCAGCGTTATTGGTAAATTGGCATATTTCCGCCAGGTCTGGATTACTATGTAATTTCTCTCTCTGTAGCCATGCCTCTTTCCAGAATCTGGCTTTGTCTCCTCCCCTTATTTCCTAGAAACTATGAGTTCTTATGAGTTCTCTATTTTTAGATGCCAGATTCCATATGGTCGACCCCTTTATGTTTCCCTGGACTCTTGGCCTTCCTTTTGTCGATTGTAGCATTCCATATTTTCTCCCCCATATTTCTTTCCATAGGTCTGTTCTTCCTTGAATCCATCTCAACCATAGCTTGGCTCCCATGACCTGGCTTAGAATATAGTGATCACTAAGGCCCAACCCTCCTACTTTGATAGGTTTTCTTAGCCAATTCCAAGATAGCAGTGCCCATTTTTTAGCTGTGTTTGGCCCTTGCCACAGGAATTTCTTGAAGATGTCAATCATCCCTTGGCACACAGTTTTAGGGACAACTAGGCTTGATAATTGGTATATCGGGATTGACTGAAGCACTGCCTTCAACAATATCACTGTACTCGCCATGTTTATAGTCCTGAAAGTCCAGTTCTGCAGCTTCCCTTGGATTTTCGCCAGAAGAGTTCTAGTTTGCCACTCTGATTGGGTGAAGGCTTAACGGGATCCCCAAGTATTTCGAGGGTAGATTACCTATGCGGAAGCCCATGATTCTTGCTAGAAAAGCTTGGGATTGCGTTGTTGTATTGAAAAAGATGTTCGACTTATCTTTATTAATCTCCATCCTTGAGGCACTCATGAAATCGTTTAAGATTTCCATCAGGGCTCTGGTTTCCTTGTGGGTTGCTTTCCCAAACATCATTATGTCATCGACAAACTATTGATGTGTTAACAACAAATCTTTACCCCACATTCACAGACCTGTAAATTGACCGCCTTGCACTTTTTCTTTTACATATCTTCCTAGTCCTTCAACAACCAATATGAACAAGAACGGGGACATCAGATCTCTTTGTCTTAGCCCCCTTGTTGCATTAAAAGCCTTTGTTGGAGCTCCATTGAGGAGGATTGAGAACAAAGGGTTAGATGTCATCGAATAAATCCAATTTATCCATCTGAGATCGAAGCCGAACGCTTTTAGTATTCTTTGTAGGTAAGTCCAACTTAGGCGATCATAAGCTTTTTGATAGATCTAGTTTTATCATCATTCTTTTAGCTTTTTGGCTTTTCAAGGAGTGAATAGCCTCTTGAGCCGTGACTATTCTATCCACAATTTGCCTCCTTTTGACAAAGCCAGTCTGCTCTTGAGAGATTAATCCAGGTAGGATAGGTTTGAGGCAGTTTACCATGATTGTGGCCATAATTTTATATATTACATTGCATAGAGCTATTGGTATAAGCCCTTGAGGCTCTTCCGAATGGTCTGTTTTGGGGATAAGAGGTAGGAAGGTAGGGTTCAGGGCCGGATGCATCCTTTTATTGTGTCGTGACTCCTCCACTACTGCCACGATATCTTCTCATATAATTGACCAAGTTTCCTCGAAGAATTTTGCGGTAAAGCTATCCGGGCCCGGAGCTTTATTCTTCGCTAAACCTTTGATTACTTTTTCCACCTCAGATTTAGTGATTTCCCTTAATAGGGCCAGGTTCTGGTCCTTACTCACCAGTTGAGGAATATGCCGAGTTATTTTGTTTATGTTTTCTGTCCTGTCTATATTAGGTTATGTCAATAAATTTTGTAAGTGTTGAACCAACAGATTCTCCATATCTTCCTTTTGAGTGAGGTGATTTCCTTCCTGGCCCACTAGGTAGAAGATCCTATGATGCTGATGATGTTGAATCATTGCTTTATGAAAAAATCTAGTGTTCCTTTCCCCCTCTCTTAGCCACTAAATTCTTGATTTTTGTTTCCACGGGAGCTCTTCCTGTTGCCTCCTGTCCTCCAATCTATTTAACAACTTTCCTTCTTCCTCCACTAAGGTTTCAATGCGTCCGTTATTTATTATCTGTTGTTGCACCTTTTTCATCTTTCCTGTAGCAATCCCTGTTCCTGTTGGATATTACCAAACTCTTCCTTGTTCCATTTTTTAATTTTGTGTTTGAGTTCTTTAAGACGGAGTTGGAATGTATGCATTTGGTTTCTTTCTTCTTTCTCACTTTCTTTCCATCATTCTTTCAGTTTTCCTAGGAAGGTCAGATCTCTCAACCAAAATGCTTCAAACTTGAAGGGTCTCTTAGTTTGCCCTTGTTTCATATCCACTTCTAGTCTATCGGCCAATGGTCTGATCCCATACATGGCAAGATGGATGCCTCATAGTATACATCTCTGCTGATTAAGTTTTCAGTTGCCAAGAGTCTGTCTAGGCGAGACACTATTTGTCGGTTTCCTCCTCTTCTGTTGTTCCATGTGTACATTCCATTGATTGTCGGGATATCAACCAGCTGTAGCTATTCTTGGATGTCCCTAAATTGTGCTATTTCGGGTTCCTCCCTTCTAATACCTCCTTTTTTCTCCTCCAAATTTGTTATCAGATTAATGTCCCCTTCTATCAGCCAAAGCTTTTCATCATGCATTTGGTTTAGGGTCCTTATGTTTTGTATGATTTTTTCCTTTTCTATTGGAATATGCGGTCCATAGACTGCTGAGAGCATAAACCTTTCTTTGGTCCCTATGTTTCGGAAGCGACCTGTGAGGATTCACTGCATCCCTATCCAATAATTTGCGTTTACCTCTGCTAGGTTTCAGATGATTGCTATGCCTCCTGCACTTCCTTTCACATCCATTGCTACTACCTCATACCTTGGTTTCATCCTCCTTAGAATCTCTTCTAGATTTCCCCGGTTATCTTGGTTTCTTGGAGAAGCATTATTTGAGGCTTTTCTTTTCTCAAGCGATCCATTAAATATCTCTGTTTTCCTTGGCTATTTAGGCCTCTTATGTTCCAGGATATCACTATCATTGGGTAACTTTGTTGAGTTGTTGGTAGACTGCTGATAGCGGTACCACCCTTCCAGTGTTTACGAACATTTCTCCCATTATCTGGATCGATTCCTGTAGATTTCTCCTTTTCTTTTCTCCTCTTGTCCTGTTTTGAGATTCCTAGGGGTTTTCTTGTTGATTAGTTGCTCTGAAATCTCTACTTGTCTCTATCCTTGTTTGGCCTTATATTGTTGGAAGGTCTCATTGTACAGTTTCTTTTGGTCCTTTGGGATAAATCTTTCGTCAAAGTGTTTCCATTCATTTAACAGTTTCTTTAGAACTTCCTCTTCCATGCTTAGCTCCTCCCCGTTGCTTGGGTCTATTTCCATTGTAGTGGTTTCCATTCCTGCCTGTTCTTCATCTGTGAGATCTATTTGAGCTTTCCTCTTTGGTGTTGTTTTTGCATGACTTGAGCTACTTTCTTTTTCTTTTTCTTGGTAATCCATGAGTTGGGTTTCATTTTCTGTTTCTTCTTCCTCTTGTAGTACCCCGTATCTGTTTTTATTGCTCGACTGAGATTGGTTGACTATTTCTGGGTTGTGGGATCCCTTTGGTGGCCTTCTCTTGTTCTTCACTTATTAGAACCCCTCATTTCCTTTAGGTGGGGGGTTCAGTTGTTTTTCTTTTAGCTCCGAGCCTTTCTGGTTCAATGGGCATTCTTTGAATAAGTGGGCATATTCATGGCACCTTTGACATTGGAACGGGTTATGCTCATAGTCCAAGGTATGTTGCCAGATGTTTTCATGATATTCTAGCTCTACTGATTCAGGGATGGGCTCTGCTATATTCATATCCACACAGATTTTAGCGTATGAAGTATATCAGCCTCTTTTTGTGGTTTCAGTTGTTTTAACAAATTTTCCTATTGTGTTCCTGATTCCTTCTAGTATTTCTAGATCCCAGAAGTCCGTTGGGAGCCCAAAGAGTCATACCCAGACTAGTGCTGCCAGGATTTTCTCTTTATCCGGGTTGTAACATTCTTCCCAGTATCGCATGAATATGCCTGCATTATAATGAAAATAGGGATGATTTTCAAACACTCTTTCCTTATTTTGCAGGTTTGAGAAGATTATTGTGAAGAATCCTCTGGCTCCCAGCTTCAGCTCGATATGGCCTTTGGGTTTTCATTTCTGTTGTATCCACTTGATCAGGTCCTCTGTCGGCAACACACCTATGAATTTGCAGATCATCGCATGGTCCTTATGAAGCTGCAATATCTTTCTAGTTTGTTCATCGAGGTTACAAATTTGGGTTTCTGTTGCACAGGGCAGACACTGTCCTCTGCTTCTTGCCTGCCATCGCACTTCGAGCACTGGGCCATTTGTTGGATTAGCTGCTTCTTGGGAACTCAACTGATTTTTGGTTTTCCAGCTTGATTCTTCAACGACTGCATCCCGGTAGGAGGGGATCTCCCCTCCTTCCCCCCCCGCCCCGCCCCCCGCCCCGCCCCCCATCTGCATTTGTCATCTCATTCTTTCTAACGGTTTGCTGTTTGCCGTTTCTACTGTGTTTGTCAAAAAATGCAGGTTTTAGACCTTAGGGTTTAGACATTCTAATGGCGCAGAGCTCTTAGGGTTTGCAGAGCCCGATCGATCCCTAACAATAAAAAATCATTACAACAAATTTAAATATTTAGATTGAAAAGTGAAATATTTTGCATTTTTTCGTGCTTAGTGAAATTTTGTTGTTTCGTTGCCAATTTTTTGTGGTTTCTTCAAGTTGGTTACCTGTTGAGGTATTACTGAGTCTGTATTTTTCAACATTGGATACGAACGCTTGCCCTTGCCACTTATGAAAACAGTAAAAAAAAGTAAAAAGAAGACCAAAATATTTTTACTATTAATTCTCCATGCAGGGTATGTAAGCGCAGGAATTTGGGCCAATTAATATTCATTTGAGCAGAGTGTAGCATTGAAGGATGCTAACCTATAATTGCGTTCCCAGCTTGACAATGAAACATGTAGAAGCCACCTTTTCTTTTTATCAAATTGTTCTTATTTTACATAAAAAGTTTCATGAACTATTAATAAAAAAAGTACGTTGTTTCTATATAGCAGAAGGTGGGCCATGCACGCAGCCACTGCAAAGTACTATATGTGAAAATCAGAAACCCCAAATCCTACTGCAACCACTGATAATGTTTCTTCTATTTGTTAAATTCATTAAAAAATTTATTTGCATTTTCCTATGGCAAATATTGAAACATATACTCTGCAGCCTTCACAAAATAAATACTGCGGAAGAAATAAAAACACTGGAAGAATAGATGCACACACACAATAATACACCGTTATTTTTGGACCAATGTCCCTGGAAAAACCCAACTTGGGAAAACTGGTGTAGCAGCTAATAGTTTTATTATTATGTGATAGTAAATCTAAGTAAAAATCTATGGAAGCTCAAATCTAGCTTTCTGTACAGAGTAAATCACTGACAAAAGTCTAATGAGAAAAATCTCACTTCCACCGGTGGTTCGACACTGACCTTAGCTGAAGATGAGCTGCTCTTTGCTGCCTTCGCCTCATCCTACGCAGATTTGCATTAACCTTGCTTGGACCAGCGTCTCTCTCACTCTGCTAATCAATTGCTACTCTGAAAACTTGATTTTCTGGCCGCCGGGCACCCACTCCGACACCTGCAACTGAATTTTCAATTTCTCCTCAGCAAAATACAGATCCCCCTCTGAAGCTCTGTGCTGCCTCTCTGCACTATGTCAACCTCTCTGTGGAGTATACTATCTCTCTGCTATGCACTCACCAGACTGGAAAAACTTCCTTCCGGCCTTACTATCCTTACCCGTCTCTCACTGCTTCAAAACTACTGAATCACCTCTGGAAACACACAACTGCTACTTTGGAGTTCGATTTTCTAGCAATATCGAAGTCCTTGCTCCTCAAGTGTGTTCTCCAACCACCATCAAATTTCTTCTTATAATATCTTGTTGAGGCTTCAATGGCCAAGATTAAAACATAATCGATGGCTAAGATCAACTAGAACTCGATGCATGCCTTCTTCTAGAAGATTTCACCATGAATTAATTAATACTTTTTAATTACTCAATTTTCCTAAGTTTAGACTTAGGTACCATTAAAAAAATATTATTGATTTTAATTAAGTCGTTTCTAGGTGGAATTTCCAGAAATGATTTTTGGGTTTTGGAGAATACATGTATTCTATTCTCTCCACCAAATTTCGTGGCTAGAACACATCCAATGCTACAAAAATCAACACTATAAGAGTCCAATAATGATTAAAACATAAAAGTGGGTTTGTTTTTTCCAAAATGCCCATTAAATACAACCACCATAGAACAATAGTATGAATGTAAGTCCAAATAAGCACAAGGCCTAAAGCTCGAGCATAAAGACATAAGTGGTAGCAGAGAATAATCTAGCACTCGATGGAGGCTCATGTTTGTTGTTAGACGCTGGTACCCACCCTATAGTAGTGGGCTTATTCTCAATCACAATTGGATCCCAACCATCATTTTCACTTTCATAGGGCTTGGTTATCTTGGAAATCACTAGAGCTAGTGGTAAATTTGTCATTATGCTAAGCTTGGGAGGAGGCTAGTTGTGCTTGCATTTTTTCCTTTTCTAACCAATCTACCCTCTATGGTGTGCCCTGCGTTTGTCATGATGTCACTGTCAGGATCATGTTCACTAAGAAGAGGAGGAGCCAGGTGGATTCCTGCTCATGCTGCAAGGGCCCCATACTAGAATCTAATCATTGTAGGTGATTTATTTCCACTTGTAATTATGTACTTTCACATTGACTTTCAAGAACAAGCTCGCACATGTTAGTTTGCTATGAAACCATGTGAAAACACGATAGAGTTCATTTTCATTAAATATAAATCCATTGTGTTTCTCCCATAAAGAGAAATATCTCAACATGAACATGCATCCAAGCACACTGAAACTCTAATGGCCATGGAAGCTGATCTAACAATGTTGCATACCATGAAATTGAAACAAGGAGACACTGGGTACACAAACTCAAAGTAGGTACAACAAAATTGGTTGAGAGAAAAACCAAAAGATATATTTTAGGGTTTCCAACATGCCCATGATGCAAGGATGCATGTTTTGAAATCCTAGGTAAGTGAGCCTCTTATATACAAGTGTGTTAGTTTTTTGTAGCATCGGATGTGTTCTAACCATAAATTTTGTGGAGAGGCTAGAATACAAGAGATCTCTAAAACCCATAAATTGTTTATGAAAATTTCGACTAGAAGTGACTTAATTAGATTATTAGTTAGTTTTTAAATATTTCCTAAGTCTAAACTTAGAGAATATGACTAATTAATCAGAATTAATTAAGTTAAGTTGTGAATGTTTTAGAAACTCACACAGATCAACGTCAAGTTAATCCTAGCCATCGATTAAGATCTAATCTTGGCCATTGAAGTTTCAACAAAGAATTATAAGAATAAGTTGATGAGGCTTAGTGAAATCACTTTAGCGGTTCAATTTCATTAGCAGATCAATTTCCAGAGTAGCAACAACCAATTGCTGGAGAGAGCGCCAGTGAGATCGAAGTAGTAATTGAGGGTCAGGGACAGTGAGCCAGAGGAAATATTTTCCAGATCCGGGGAGGCAACAATGAGTGAGTTGAATTATCCCAGAGAGGCAACGCTGAGGGACTGCGCAGTGCTTTAGTCAGACATATCGATTTGGTGAGAAGAACAATTCGTTCTCAGTTCCAACTAGCTACGTAGAGCAGCGTAGAGGCTAACGCAGTGCTCCAAGAGGTCGAGTTTTGATCGGGAAAGTCTAGCCAAAGATTTCCTATGGGAGAAGGGTAATTCCCTTCAGTATTTTACTAAGATTTTCTTCTTGTTTGGATAGCCAGTTGGACATCCATAGATGTACTCAGATTTCACTGTTGCATAATAAATAAAACCCTCACTGCTGCACCAATTTTCCCAAGTTGGGTTTTTCCGAGGACATTGGTCCAAAAATAACTGTGTAAATATATGTGTGTGTTAATATTTCTTCCAACGTTTATTTCTTCCACAGTTTTATTTGTGTAGGTTGCAATGTGATTGATTCAGTATTTGCTATAGCAAACAATAAATAAATTGTTAAAAATTAATTTAACAATTAGGAGAATTACTTCCAGTTACTGCAATAGGATTTGGGGTTTTGAATTTTCACATGGTATCAGAGAGTAGATGATCAACCAGAGAGCTCAGTAGCGAAGGAAGAGGGAGTTTCATTATTCATTGAGGGGCAACAGATCGAAACCCTAGAGACAACGCAGTCACCTTGGCCAAGAGGTCGAATTTCTTGAGGAGAATCGATTTTTCTGAGAGAAGGACAACAAAATTTGATCTCTCTAGATCAAGAGGTTCTAGTGGCAGAGGGAGAAAGCAATATTTTTCGCAGAGCAGATCTCTAGTTGGACGCAATAGTTTTGCAGTGGTTTTCTAGAGCAAAACTAGTGTTAGGTGGAAAAAGAGCACACACTGAGGGAAAATTTTCCTCAGGGAACTTCTAGTCTCAATAAGCTCGATTTCCCTTACAAATCAACAGTCGTTGTGTTCAAAGTTTCTCACTCCAGAAAGGAGTGCGAATAACTGAGCAACAACTGACAAGAAGGGAAGAGGAGACTTTCGACATTGTTTGAGATGGCCATTGCTGAACTTCGAGATTGGGACAGGTTGGATGGTGCTTCCAACTATGTCATCTGGAAGACAAGGATGTCCTTCCTTCTAGATGAATATGGCTTGAAGCCATTTATAGATGCAGTGGTAGATATCCCCACAGATGCAGATGAACTGAAGGAGTACAAAAAGGAGATGGCACGGACGAAGAGGTTGATCTTTGATGGTGTTCGGGATCACATTGTTTCTCACATAGCTAGTAAAGGGATAGCCAGAGAAATGTGGAAGACTCTCACCACGTTGTACCAGGGCATTTCCGAGCACTGGAAGATGTACTTAGAGGAGAAGCTGAGATGCACCAGGATGCAGAAGGGGGAGGACATAGACCCCTTCCTCACTAGGATCAAGAGATCTGTGACCAACTTGCAGCTGTTGGGGTAGTGCCTCAAGCCACAGAGCTAGTGCGATTGGCACTCAACAGTGTCTCAGAGGAGTGGTAGGAATTTGTCCAAAGTATTTTGGGTAGAGATACCTTGCCAAGGTGGGATAGGATGTGGGCTGATTTGCAGCAGGAGGAGTTGAGACGAGAGTTAGTGAAGAGCGCCATCAATGGAAATAACAACGGAACGAAGCAGGTGAAGGAGGAGGAGAATGTGGTCCTTGCATCGAAGGGTCCCATTTAGGGGCAGGGGGAACACAAAAAGAAGAAGAAGGACTTGTCAAAGGTAAAGTGCTTCAGATGTGGTGAGCTTGGTCACTACAACACACAATGTCGTCTCAATAAGAAGGACAAGTCAGAGGAGCAGGACCAACAGGCAATGTCAACCGAGATTGACAAGTTGTCCTCCGGGGTGGAAGAATATTTCGCGATGTTGGCAACCATACCTCCATGAGTGAGGTGGGGGTGACTTGGAGTTGTAGCCCCATAGAGCTACAAAGATTGGGTAGGGTCCATTGAGGAGTGAACCTCATTGATCATTAACTAGCTACGGGGGCCCATAATGTTCAATAGTAGGATGGATCAGTGGCAGTTGGTGCAGTCAGTGCTAGAGTGACAATTGCAGATTAGTAGTAGTCAGACGCTGAGGAGCATAATGCAGTGTTGACAGTAGAGCAGGTAGCTTAGTGTAGAGTTGGCATCAACGCAGATTCTTCAGTGACATTGCAGATGCTAGTAGCAGTCGAGATTCAGGAGACAAATGCATCATACTGATCATAGTTGATTCAGTATTTAGGATGCTTTTCAGTTGCAGATGTTGTAGTTGCGGCAACAACAGATGAAGAGGGAGTTGCAGTGTAGAATCACAGACGTAATGTTGTCAACAATTCAACAGGGCCAACAACAACACAAATGCAACACATATCAGATTTGCGCAATGGTTGGTGGGCAACAGTAGCCAGACATCAACAACATGACAAGAGATGATGCATAGATAGAGTGTTGCTACAGGAAGCATCAACGCTAGAACACATTCCTCACTAGGAGGGAGTGTTAGTTTTTTGTAGCATCAGATGTGTTCTAGCCACAAAATTTTGTGGAGAGGCTAGAATATAGGAGATCTCCAAAACCCAGAAATTGTTTCTGGAAATTCCGCCTAGAAGTGACTTAATTAAGTTATTAACCCGTTTTTAAATATTTCCTAGGTCTAAACTTAGGGAATATGACTAATTAATCATAACTAATTAAGTTAAGATGTGAATATTTTAGAAACTCACATAGATCGACTTCAAGTCAATCCTAGCCATCGATTAAGATCTAATCTTGGCCGTTGAAGTCTCAACAAAGGATTATAAGAATAAGTCAATGGGTTTTGGAGAAATCACTTTAGAAGTTCGATTTCATCATCAGACCGATTTCCAGAGTAGTAGCAATTAGTTGATGGATAGAGAGCCAGTGAGATCGAACTAGTGATTGAGGGGTCAGGACAGTGAGCCGGAGGAAATATTTTCCAGATCTGGGGAGGCATCAACAAATGAGTCAAATTATCACAGAGAGGTAGTGCCGAGGGACTACGTAGTGCTTCAGTCAAGCATATCGATTTGGTGAGGAGAAAAATTCATTCTTAGTTCCAGAGGTCGGGAAGGAGTCTTAGGGGGTCAGGAGGTGATTTTCTCAGCATCCAGAGGCAAAATGACTTCATCTGAGCCCAGTTGAGAGCAAGCCGTCCAGCTAGCTACGCAAAGCAGCGTGGATGCTGACGCAATGCTCCAAGAGGCTGAGTTTTGATAGGGAAAGTCTAGCCAAAGATTGCCTGTGGGAGAAGGGTAATTCCCTTCAATATTTTACTCATATTTTCTTGTTGTTTGGATATCCATAGATGTACTCAGATTTCACTGTTGCAAATAAATAAAACCCTCACTACTGCACCGGTTTTCCCAAGTTGGGTTTTTCTCGGGGACATTGGTCCAAAACTAACTGTGTAAATTTATGTGTGTGCTAGTATTTCTTCTAGCATTTATTTCTTTCGTAATTTTATTTGTGTAGGTTGCAGTGTGATTGATTCAATGTTCGCTATAGCAAACAATAAATAAATTGTTAAAAATTAATTTAACAATTAGGGGAATTACTTCCAGTTCCCGCAATAGGATTCAAGGTTCTGAATTTTAGGTTCTAACATTGGCTTCGACAAGTTCCACTGGGTGCCCCAAATTTTGTTCATAAGACCATCAAGCACTAGCTTGTTGCAAACCCATATTTCACTACCAACATGTGTATACTTGACAAATATTTTAGATTTTCTCTTTCCCAACGCTGTCATTAAGTACAAAAGCATTGTAGTTCTAGCTTGAGGAAAATATCGGAATCAACCTTAGAACTCTTTTAAGGTTGGATAACATGAACTTTATTTAGACCGTAAGGCAATGAATCTAGTTCCTTGAACCATTGCCAAATAGGTCATTTGTTGAATGATGAGCCAAAGGGTTCAGAACCCAGGGTTTTTGGCCAATGGCATGTGATCACTCTAATGGAGTAGATATCTCTAAATGCAATGTTCATTGAAGGATAGGCCGATGGGTAAGGAGAGATCTCTCGAAGCTAGAAAGGCTTCATGATGGCCTTGTAGGCCATCCAAATACTTTGAACTGCAAAAGTTCTGGTGACTTTTACCAAGGCATTGTAGTAACTATTCTTTGAAGAGGTAGTCTTTCTTGCATTTCTTACACAACAGGGCCCTACAAACTATTGATTTTTGGCAGATCTTTCCAAGACTCCTTTCTATCCATGGCTCACATAACCCACTTAACCCAAAGCTTGACACTAAATAGAATTTTTGAGAGTCCAAAGAGTGTCCAAGTATCTTGGCATGTAATACAGAGCCTTACTCTATGGAAGTTCTAGTCTAGAGCATGGTTAGTTCGGGAAAAAATACATGGAAGCTCTTTTTAGTTTTTGTTATGTTTTTTTGGAGGGAACCCAACACGAAAAATAATATGTGGCTCATAGTGAGAAACCTTAATGCATATTTGGAATTTGGTTGTTATAGTCAAATTATCACAGCGAAACCGTCTCAGATCCATCCTTGGGAGATGGACTAGGTCCTCCAGACGTCAGCAGTGCACAAACTCCCCCAGACAATGAGTTAGTGGACAATCCGCACCTCCCACTAACCCTTCATTAGGCCAACAAACTTTGTGGATTTTTTTTCAATGCTCTTTAGTCAGTCTCGAATGTTAGGAGAGATGGGTCTGATCCTCTTCGTCAGGGCATTCCATACATTGTATCTTTTATGTTCTTGCATTGTACCTTTTATATTCATGCATTATATTTGTCATAGTAAACCGTTTGGTTCTCTCGAATGTTATGGACATCATTGTACTCAACAATCCCTTTGACCTACTTTGTGGTTATTAGTTGGACATAAATATAATTATCTTTATCTTATCAACCCTTTGGACTACCACCTCTCATAGTTCTTTTTGAGAACCTTGAAAAGAGGACTCAGAGGAACTTAATAGTTGGGTAGGTTGTGTCATATTAATATCTCGACCAATCCCAACTACTTATCTTGTTTGAATGATAATGACTTGGATAAATAACCTTCACTTTTGCAAAACAATAGGAAGGTCCTCACTCTTCATATATCATCTCAAGGGTAGTAATTTCACAAGTGAAAGCCTTGGACCAAGCTCTACTTGTCACGCTGATGACTACATCAATGCTCCTTTTCCAAAGGAGTTATTCATATGCGCCTTTGTGAATCTACAACCCTATTGTCTATTTGTTTAGCAATCATTTGTGGATGGAAATATGCCATGATCTTAAAGTTTACTCTGTCAAATTCAAAGTCGATTACAATTTCAAAGTAGGTGCATGCTAGTGTTCAATTCGAACCAGAGGAGGTTGTATTCACAATTTTCAATGTGAGGAGGGTTCGCCTCTTCATTGTCAAGTCATGAGTGTGAACCAGGTTATTCATCTTTCCAAAGTAGCGAATGCTTAAACCCATAAATTATTTGCTTGAAATCTTGCGAAGTGCTCTTTCACTGTTGCCATGGTTTTATTAATCAGAGTAATACACAAAGTAAAACCAAGTTCATAATGGCAACCCAAGTCCTAAGACTATTTTCATGCGCATCCTCTAAACCCCAAGTGTGAAGTAGGCAGTTTGCATTGGTTCCCTCGAATGCATTGGTTCTTAGTGGTGCTAGTGAGATGAAATTGATATGGAGCTGCCATATCACCTATTTTAACTTGAATGGAAGTCCAAATCCAACCTTTTCTTGTTCAACCTCGAGGATAAAATTAAGTTGTGGCCGCAGATCTGAAAGTAGTTTGAGTTTGATTGAACTCGGGAAGACGAAGGTAAAGGTCTTATCACAGTTCCTTTTGTGAACGTTAAGTGTTGCAGAAGAAGTGCTACTTTTATTTCGCGCTATTCCGGTGAGTGTGAAACATTCTATCCTTCTGCCCACTTTGGGAGCATTATATTGAGTCGGAATCACCCCAAATGCTAAAAACCATTTGTACTCTTTGAAAGCAAAAATATATTTGCGGGGGATTATGACAAAGTTTTGGTCTGCACTAATGGGTAGCTTAGTTGGTTGAAGTCCTTTGCTAAGTCATTGGCCTTTTGCCATGAGGGGCATCTTCAATTCTCCTTGGGTCTATGAGGGTTAGGGCAGTTAGGGCCTGACAGTGGGGTTAAGTGAGCATGGGGCCCTTCGGGTGGGCCCGCCAAGTGGCACTGTGAGGAAAAAAATGATAAATATTGGGATAAGAGTAAGGCATATCCCTCTATCAATCAATTGGGGCATGCTCTTTTATCAATTTCACACTTAGATTGTGTGAGACCTTTCACACTCTGATTGGCAAATATCAAGTATCATGTGCTAAGTTAATGATTGGCTCCTTGTCTTTACATCTTGTCCATTAGATAAAAATAAAGTGATATTCAATGGATAGAAGGAAAAGGAATAAGCAAATGATTACTTATTACACTTAATATTTGCCGACTATGATTAGGGTATTCAAAGCATAAAGAAGACACATATATGTTTATAGTGCCATGGCTATAAAAATTACAGAGGAAAATCTATTTGCATTCTGTGTTGCAACCACAACTAGGGTCTTCGAAATAAACGAAATAGATACCAACCTTCTATATAGTGTTGTTGTTGGTGTTAGTGTAAAGAAGTGTTATGACTTGGATATGAATTAGATCATTGTGAGATGACAGTAAAGGGTATGGCAGATATCACTTACACTAGGGATTCATTTATGTCGATGCGATATCCTCTCTTCTCTTTTAAATAGGGTCTCAAGAGGCTTGCTCGACCTTAGCAAGCAAGGTATCAATATGGATCTCCTACACTGAGGTACTGGAGGAATCATGTTTTTCATTGCTTTGATGACAAATATTAACGTTTCGGCCAACTTTGGTCATCATCTCAAGTTGTTCTTGTTCACTCACATTTATTTATGCCAACCTTAAATTTAGCCTTCACCATTGCGACTACGAGTGTGACCACAAATGGGACCCCTTCGAGAAATGAATGCTGCACCATACTCAAAAGGGATGGTGGTGCATTCAATGCACTTTGATATATTGCTAGGTGATAGTACTACCCTTTATTTGATTTCGACTCAGTTATGGAGGATTCCTAACTAATCTAAGGTCCTAATCAACACCATGACTCAATAGTGACTACATTCTCTGCTTACTATGCCACATGCCCAGATTTTGCAAATCTAGTAAGTCATCCACTATTCAAATTGTGTATGTAATTTGATTATTCAAGGGTGGGACACCCTACGGCGGTTTTTGAGGAGAAGAACTTATTTCACCTTTAATTCCTTCTGAAGCTTGTAATCATCAGACAAGCACCATAATAGCTCTTGCACCTTCTCACGCCTCCCACCCAAGAGAACAATATCATAGATCTTGAATGGCTCGAGTATATGCAAAGTAGGTATATGAGAGAGGGCCATATAAAGATAGCCCTCCGATAATAAATTCAAGAACTAGAACTTTCTCTTTGAAAGACATTAATGATGGAATAAAGAAACCTGTGATGGGTAAAGATTGAGATATAAATGGTCTATAGGCAAAATACTTAAAATGGGGCTTCGAGGTCCCGATGTCTCACATTAAAATAATTTTAATGAGGTCATTTAGAATGGGTTTCCGACAAATCAGATGACTAGTGTTGTCATCCCCTTGCTCAAAATTGGCGACATCAATAACCCTTCAAATTACCACACTATAATGATCAATCCTCTTTTTGGTAAACTTTTTGGGAGGATGATAGAAAAGTGGATCAATGTTTGAGGTGAAACAGGAGGGAAAGAAGGTGAAAGGGCAAGCGGGCTTTAGGCCAGCGCCAAAGCATTCTACCATTGACCATCGCATTAATGATCGAGAAGTTTTGGGATAAACATGGAGGGGAGCTCTTTTGTTTCTTTTTTGACTTAAAGAAAGCTTTTGATACAGTTGAAAGCTTTTGATATAGTTCCTAGAAGCAAATTGTGTAGAATGGAAGAATTGAAAAATAAAAAACAATACAGGGTTGTTGTCCATAGGTTGTAAGACCGAGTTTGGGCTAAAATTCGAACCAAGTAGGAATTTTTAGAATGTTTGGGAAGTGATATTGGGGTCAAGCATGGATACCCATTATCCCCTACTTTATTTGGGATATACATTGGAAAATTAGAGTGGATAGACAAAGTTGGTGGTGAGGGGGTTTACTTGACCAATTATGTTATAAAGTTGCTTCTTTATGTTGATGATCTAATTTTAATGGAAAAAGGAACACAAGATTTGAGGGAGCACTTAAAATCCTTAGAGATATTTTGTCATGAGGTGGGGATGCAAGTGAACACTAGCAAAACTATGGTCATGATTTTTACCTTGAAGAGAAAGAAGGTTCATAGGAGATTTGTTTTTGAAGTCCCGTATAGGTGGTCAATTAATGTAAGTACTTTGGCTTTGATTTCCACAACAAACTCAACTGGGAAACATGTAGAGAAAAAATAATACAAGGGGGATGGAGAGCTCTATACTTACTGAAAAATAGATGCAGAAGAGATGAACTTTGGAACTGGAAGACTAAGAAGACTCTTTTTGGGTTTCTAGTGGTTTTGATGGTACTATACGGATATGAAGTATGGGGTAGCAACACTTTAGCAAGAAAGTGGAGAAAAGTAGAGAGACTATTGTTGATATTTATAGCTTAGAAGCTACTCCAAACCCTAGACTAGTGGGTTTTGGAGGAATGGGCACACAGAATTTGTAGGCTTAGAACCCAAGGTTGGGGTTTTGCACCCAAAAGGGTTGAGCCAAAACCATGAGGGTGATCATTGATTTGACTTATGGAGATGATAGAGGACCCTAAAATAAACTAGGGGTTGCGAAAATCATCAAGACCAGAGGTCTACAAGTGAAGATATTAATTTTTTATATGTTTAGGTGCGCTGACTTGTCAACAAGTTCATGTCGGCTTGGAGTTAAAGGTTCGCTTTGGAGGGTTGTTCGATCCCCACATAAAACATATAAATAAGAGACCTTGTGAGACCTCATTCAATCATCCAAGAGAACAACATCAAGGAGATTTATCTCTGTTTGGCCTCAGATCCAAAAGACCCTAGTGAGGAGGAGCATAAGTTTATGTCTTATCAAGTCTGTTTAGAGGGCCGATTCATATGGGTAGCTGGCTGAGACAAGAAGAGTGAAATCTGGGCAAGTATAAAGTGCTAATATGAGGTGTGAGTATTCTCTGTTGCAAGCTGCAGATATTCTGTGCTATTGCAGGGTTCAATTCCTTGTTTTGGAGGAGGCCGAGAGGCCTAGAAGGCAGCTTAGGCTAGGCCACATTCACAGGAAAGGGAAACGAGCTTGTAGAGATGTTTTGGAGGATAAATACAAAGTTTTACATCAGGGAATTAGGGCTGGCGTGTGCCCTAACCAGGTCTATTAGAAGTGCACAATGGCCAAGGACAAGTGAAGCAAAAATCATGTATGGTTGTCTTCATTTGTTGGTGTGTTTGCTAAGAGGATGGAGTCCTAGTAGAGGAAAAATTGCAGACATCCTAGTGCAAGGAGCATAAGGGTTACACCTTAGATATTTCAACATCCAAGACAAGTCGTGCAAGTCTATTATGATAGCCTTAGAGAAGAATGAATATATAAGGAAGGCAGGGCTTGGAAGAAGGCATAATATCGCAAAACTTAGAGGAGTTTTGAGGCAGTGTTAAGGGTTGTTGCAATGGGTCAAGAAGACCTTACCAGTGGGATGAAAAACTCAGACTTTAGGGCACGTTGCAGAGTTGCATCTCAAATGTATTATGGTGTTCAAGTTGTTCCTTGCTAAGTGGATGATTGTCCTAGTGTAGGACAGTTGTTGGAGCAGCCAAAAGAACACAAGTTAGGAGTGATATAGTGGTTTGCTCCAAGCCCTAAGTGCATGTCATTCGAGGACAAAGGGGCATGGTAGAAGACGCAGAAGAAAGTGAGTTTGGGACTGATTCTTGAAGGACGAAGAAAGGAGGTCAAGGATATTTGACAGTGATAGGTAGAAAATCTTAATGCCCTAAGTGTGTCTTCATTGGGAAGCAAAGGAAGACATTAGTGGGAAGAAGTCCCTAAGATTTGTGTCCTTGAAGGACTAAGGAGTAACTAACTGGGTAAGAAGTCCCAAAGGAGCTGAGGAGAAACAATGGGCAGTTGAGAGTTGTTCACAAACAAAGTTGTGAACCACTCGACATGAGTCTCGATGTGTTGATGCATTGAAGGACTAACGATCAACTAGAGAGCAGTTGGAGCTGTGTTCAATGACCTAATGGATTTGGTTCATTGATAGAGGTAGAGGTGTTATTGTAGATCGAGAGTTGAAGGACCGGGCATGTATGTTCAAGGTACGAATGAGATGAGCTGAGAGAGCACGCTACATCAGCGAGGGGGTTAGTGTATCTTGTTCAGGAAATTTGGTTGTCATAGTGGTTAACACCAAGTCCTAGTTGTAGTATTTGTATTAATGGATGTATGAGGGCCATTGTCCATGGTACATGAGCCCTTTACCGTTGTATTATCATTTTTTTAATATAACGAAGTTGGGCAGTTAAAAATTGTGAAAAGTTGTCTATATTTGTGCATGTGTTGATTTACTTCTATTTATTATTCTGCCGTGTAAAGTAGTTTGTTGTGATACCTGGATTGGTAGCATAAGTGATTGTAAGATTCTAACCTAGACTCCAATATTGTGGAAAAACAATAACCGCAAAAACATTTAATCACAAATAGCCTCAAGATTAAATCAACTCTTCCATATGATATTTTCTTGGCAAAAATTGGGGCTTTCCTTTTTGAAGCATCAACTATGTTCTGTTAGTTATGTAAGAAGATTAGATAACATGGAGACTCATCGCTAACCAAAAATGACAACTAGAGATAAATTAGATAAAAGGAAGAGCATATGGATGAAATAAAACATCAAATGGATGAATAAGTGGGGTATTACCATAAGTGAATGTCCAAATAACGAAGAGAAAATAAAAAAAAGTATGTACAGGGAAAATTTAAAGAAAGCATGTGGAAAGGGTTGCTTGGGAGGAAAAATGAATACTATATCAAACATTTCAATCCTACATATGACCATACACAAAATATCAACATATGAATGGAAATAAAATGGAAAGAAAAAATGTTAATCGCTTAGATAAGAACTAGTTCACATAAACTTAGATGTGAAACTAGAAGATGGATGATACCTAAAGAGGAGTGGGTAGAAATAAGGTGTAGTTATTGCACTCAAGAAGTGGTAGAGACAGAATGACATTACATCATGGAATGTTTAGCTTACAAGAGACGCTAGAAGTGAACAACTTGAGTAATTTGATTGAAGAAGAGAAGATACTAAAAGTGGCTAATTCCTTGTTCAAGATACACAGTAAAAGATCCAAGATGTGAAAGGAACATGAGATTTAGGTGTGTCGTCTTGAATTGTGTAGGCTTTTATTTATTGGCTACTTGTGGTTCCCATAGGCTGCTTGGCGTGATTAAAATATTCTATTCTATTCTTTGCTAGGTGAAGTGCAAGTGTTCATTGGAACTGTTGTAAACTACCTTTGCGTACTCCATCCATTCCTTGGGTAGTTGGCGAAGATTTTCATTCAAGTTAACAAAATACACATCCCTGCTAGTGCTTCACTCAAGGTACTTATCTCGTAGGCTTATGGAACATTGCTTTCGCTAGCTTGTATGCCATGAATTGAACTACGATCAAGGGTATTTCATTTCAAAAGCATCATGTTATTGTTATCACTGACTTAACACCATTGCGTAGAATATCCCATGTTCATTTTGTAGAATTCTATTTTGCTTGTGCTCCTTATTCATTAGTTGTTGCATGTTTACAAATGTGTAATTACAAGTTTGGCAACGTGACTCCAAAAACAGGTGAAGAGCTTATTGTGCGAAATCTCAAATCTCAATGTTACAAATTTAAGAGTTTTGTAATATTATTATTATTATTATCTTGTTTATGGTTGTGTGGCACTACCTTGTTTTAGTCACAATGGTTTGACCAACTTGTGTTCACTATAACCAAACTATTCCTTTTGGATTAATGTTTTCCCATAACCTTGTTTCAAGTTACAATAAGTTAGATGCACAAATAAGTTCAACGCAACTCAATTCACCCACTAATAGGCACATGACCAACTACAACCTTAAAACATCTAACAATATTTAGCCAACACAAAGCAAAGCAAGGAACATAGCATTCATCCAAGTAAAGCAACTACAATACACAAGTAAAGCAACCATGATACACAAATATTCATCCAAGTAAAGCAATTATAATACATAAGGAACATGTCATTCATCCATGTAAAGCAACCACAATACACAAGTATAGGTGGCTCCCAAGGCAATTTCCTTAACTTTATTTATGTGAAGAATGTTACAATGTATAATAGAGGAGTTTGGCCAACTTCCTATAGCTCATTTATAGATTACAATTACACAATTTCTTACGAGAACTGCCAATCCAACCCCTAGAACGATCACGGGTTTGCCTTCTACAAGTTCTCTTTTTTTAATATAGAAATTATGACTTCTTCTTCTTCTTACTTGGCTAAGGCAATTTTCCCTACTATGCCTAAGCATGAACATAGCACAATCTCAGAGCTCTTTTACACTCATTGTGAGTGGTCAATCACTTATGTCTCAACATTTTTGAGGCATCTCCTTTTAATATGAGACTTTCCATGCCCTTGTGAGCTCCTTCATTTTAAGGTACTTAATCTCCAAGTTCTTGGATTAGTGATGGCGTTGCTTTTGGTTTGGATTTTTCCATATTTGGCTCTAGATTGTCTTTGTAGTTGGCCTCTCCTTGATATTCTCCTAATTGCAAACTTTTACTCTTTCCCTCCCTCCTTTTCGAGGCATGAAGAGTTTGGATCTAGCTCTTGCAATGACTTTGTAAATTCCTTGTTTTGGTTTCAAGACTTTGACACCCTTTCTTGGCTTTCCTATCTATGTTCCCAATCTCCCTCGCCTTTTCAATCTTTCCATTTCTTTCTCTCGTCGCTGCTGACCAAACAACAGGATATATGTAGGAGAGGAAGGGGAAGTCATGGCTTACCAAGGGGTTCACGAGATTGATTTAGAGTCGATTCTTCAACGTGTGTATGTTTTATAGCCAAACTCTACTTGCAGTGCAACAAGAACTTGGTAAGATGGAAGAGGAATTGTGCCAGGAGAGACCTTGTCACTCAAACTCAGAGGTGGTTGAGGAGCTAGCTACTTGGGTGCTTGATATGGGATATATGAAGGGTTCGGAAAGACCAATACCTCTGTGCTACCAACTTGTATTGGTAGACCAAGTTGCTCCTAGGAAAGGCTCTGCTCGAGTACAATGGTGTGAAGAACAAGATTCTACTAATGCTGGAAAACTTTCAATTACAACTAAAGGATATAAATGATTAGCTCACCCACGTCAAAGCATGTTTCACTTCTAGTTTAGCTCCTGGGACTAACAATATGGACATGGCAGTATGATTGAGATGGAAACTTCACTTGTTTCATGATTACTTTAATGTTTAAGTTGTTACTACTTTTTTTGGGTTTGTATAAACCTATTATAGCATGAACACTTTGGGTATATGAAAGTCCAACTAGAAATTGGTCAAGGCATAGAAACTTTGTTTCTTCAGTTACACTTAGCTTTAAAAATTACATGGACTAAAGGGTTATTGTTTTGCCACTAGTCTGCTCTCCCAAGTGCATACTAGAATTGAACAATAACCTTAGAATTATGTAAATTTGCTGATGATCAATGAATTTTATCTTACAAGAAAAAGGAATATAATAATGTAAAAATGATCAATATTGTATTATACTTTTAACTCTTTAAAGCTATATTATATCAATTTCAATTGTTAAGCTATACAATTTTAAAATTGGTTTATATTTTATTCTATAACCTAAACTTAAACTAATAAATGTATTTATAAAAATGGCACATTCTACCTATTTGATGTTTTGGCCTTGTTGCAGATCCAATTAGCAAAGACAACCTAATGGGTGGGCACACACAAGGCATGGACCCATTGTCACCTCGACCGAAGCCCTACTCTTCATACCTAACTATTTCCTAAAATTCCAAGGAAGGGTTCCCAATAGTAACCCAAGCAAACTCGAAGACTAGTGCCTTAATTGGGGTATAGAACGAGTGGAGTTAATGTATGGGGTTGGCTCACTGTATGATTTAGCAACAAAAGCTAAACAACAAATAAAATGACAATAAATGACAATAAATGACAATATATATCATGCAACAAGTCAAATTTGATGTACGTAAAATATCCTAACCCTCTATGGTCTTACTTTGTCGTTTGGATTGTTGGTTGTAGACTAGTGGGTCAAAATAATTTCCTTTCCTATTATATTACACTGTAAAGTCTGTGTAAAATGGCAAGGACATTAACCTATTTGGATTAATTTCGCCACCCCTTGAGGGCCAAAACACTCTTATATCACAAATTTAGGGGTAGAAAAGTTGGAGGATAAATGATAAAGCTTATGAGACCTTTCCTCAACCTATGACAACTGAAATAACAATTTCTAGCATGTTGAATATTTATTTATTTATTATATTATTATTATTATTATTTTATGGAAATGGGGTTTGATCCCTCTAGGTAGAGTGCCCAAATATTTCCAGATCTAAAAATATTATATAAGCATAGCTGGAAATTGAATAAATTGGACTCTAAAGAGTAAAATAAACAAGTATAAGCACACTAGAGCCACTAGAAATATTTTTAAAATAGCAACTTACTTGTAGAGTGTAGGGAATCTTGGTCTTTAACATAAATTTTGTATGCTACAAGCCAATAAAAGTTCAAATTTGCATACAATTTTGACTAAGTACAAGCACAAGATTTTCCCAATGAAAAAAGTATCTTCCTTGGTTGATATCTAGCATTAAAGTCAATATCTTCAAGGTAAAACTTGCTATTACGATGTAATTAATGAAAAACCAATGAGTACATATCCCTTTCTTTTTGTCCGTAGAAAATCAAGGTACATCCACCCGAAGGGACCACATCCCCTACCAAACTAATCCGAGCCTAACCCTGAGGGTGTCGACGAGAATTGAACTTGTGACCTCCCAATGGCAAGGTACTTTAGCAATGAGACCTCGAACAACTGAGCTAACGAGTAAATATTCCTAATCTAATGTGGAAAATAAATGTTTTAGAATTTTAAGAAAGATAAGTGCTTGTTGGAATTATATCTTGTACCAAGCTTATCTCAATTTCCAAGGATGTGACACTTGTACTTCCTTACGTCGATCTTATAATTGATTAAGGAAGTGGGTTTGATCTACTAATAGAATTCACCGCCACTATTGAGATTAACTCTTTAACTTTAGAACCCAACTGGGAGTGCTCCCCTTTGTGTGACATTCTTCGATCTTCAGATTGAGTGAGAGATGAATACAAACTTCCCAAATTGAAGCTCCCATTCAGAATGGTCCAATCAATTAAAGGGATCTAATTGCAAAACAAAAGAACCAAGTGGGTTTTCCCTCTCGTTTTCTCTTTCCATGTGACTAGTAGCCCCTTGATGGCTCAACCTACTAACTTTGTGTAATTTTACTTATTAAGAGATTATTAGATTGTAGCCCCAATAAAACAATTAATCGAGAAAAGACATACAAATAAAAACCATCCCACACAATAAATAAGAAAATGTTAAACAAAGGTTTGCAAAAAAGAAGCTTTTTATTATTGATGACATTTAACTCATATGACAATGATAAATATTACAAGAGGGGAGGCTAGCCTTTTATAAGACATTTTTAACAGCTAGATAATGATTAGTTGGACGACTCCTCCAAAAATATTTTTTACTAGTCATCCACAAGTTGGAGACTTAGTTTTTTTCATAAAATATTACATTGCAAGAAATAATTTGACCATTAAGGGGTTGTCCTAGCTCACAATGCCCAATTTAGTCCATAATTCCCTTGCTAATGGACCGAAAGAATTAACAATGAAGAATAGCAGGGTTTAGTAGCTCAACGCCCCACTTAATGGTCCTTGAAGAAATTTATCTTGGTCCTTGGAATAGTTCGACTTGACTAAGGAGTTTAACTTGGTCCTTAGGAAGAATATTTTTCTTTGTAATGGCTACTTTTTTGGTCCATGAAGTCTCTAACAGCTAGTTAGACCACCCAATGGGTAGTTAACTTCTTTAATAGCTAGCTTGACTTGACTTTTCTATCTTTACTAACTCGACTTGGCCACCTACTAATTGGATCTCCATGTCCCTTGATGTTTTGGCATTTTCGACACCTAGGTATGCCTAAATAAACCATTATCTATATTGGTCTCTCTCATAATCCTCACCTCTTGCTTAGCGTCGCTACATCATCCCGTCCTTGCCATGTCATCTACTTCGTGTGTTGGTTTCATAACACCTAGAGGAATATGGGAAATTTGTCACTTGGGTATTGTTCCTCTCATTTTGTTGTTAATCTTTGACGTAATGCAGTCACCATTCTTCTCAACACTGAACCTATTTTACCACTTGAAAACCCATTTAACCTATTGAACAAGTTTGAACAAGTTGTAACTAGCCATTGTCTCCTCTGATTGGAAAAAATTCAATGTGTCATGGACTCCTCTCATCAAATTGAACAATCTGAGACTAAGTTGAATTTTTGACCATCGGGGCCAGTTTGCATTGGGAACTATGACAAGTTGAAATGAGACTATTGTGCATGAGAGCTATTTGAGAGACATTGCCCCAAGTTCAAGGGCAGATACAAACTCTGTAGGCTCTAACCCTTTGGTGAGACATAGGTACACCTTGACGTGGGCTGTACTGGCACATACATCGATGATCACCCTTACAAAAGTAGGCTCTCGTAAAACCATGAGTCCTTCTGTAGGCTCACCTAAGGCCCTCCAATCCTATATAGGATGAAAGTAACTTGAAATGAACTACAATGGACCAATCATGGTTCGACCAAGAAATTAAGAGACAAATGATAAGAATAAGATGCAAGCTAGGGACACCCAACACAAAATCTCACATGATTATTACAATGTTCTTGACTTGTGACCTTGGGCTTACAATGGTGGTGATAAATATTGCGAGTTTGTTGGATTCACAATTATACTGAAAGTGGGTAGTGAATCAATATACTAATATTTTTACTTATTTAAAACATCCAAGCATAATTAAGCTTCAATCTCGTAAGTATAATATAAGATGGAGGATATACATGAAAACATTCCAGGGAGAAAACCAAAAAACTTCTTTTAATCGATTGATCTTTGTAAGCACCAATGTCCTATTACAATCTTTGTAGGCACCAACCTATGTGAGACACCAATCTCCTCTTATCTATGGTCTACAATTTCTTCTTCTTTAGTCTCATTTACTCATACAATTTTTGACAATCACATTAAACTTCTATAATCTTTAATCTTCTTTAGTTCACTTAACTCATATACAATTCTTACCAAACACCAATCCTATCTCATCTTTAATCTTCTATAGTTTACTCTACTTCTATACAATTGTCTAGAGTTAATTTTCTCAACAACATTCACAATTCCTCAACTCTAAACCAAACACTTTCTTCTACCCTCCGATTCATATTGATGCTTCAACAACATAATTCATGTATATGTTGGCACTTCCTTAAGCCCAGCCTTTAAATTTTGGGAATCCCTTTAATTCCTCTCTCTCGTCAAGACATATCATTTGGGAGATGAGCACTTTATATATCATTTTGTATGCCAACACTTCATATAAAAATGATTTTTTATTACCTAGGTGCTTCATTCAATGAATGAATCGTTTCAAACTTTATCGCTTTTCCAACCAAGCGCTTTATTTCTTTACATCTCTAAGCTCCCTTTAGTCCAATCTTTGTTCGAACTTAGCACATATGTTCATAGGCAAACCCTATGCAAAGTGCTTTATCATACTTTGCAACTCGTGAGTTTGAAATATTGGTGCATATACATATGTATTGCACCATACATATATCCTAATAATGTGACCAATCTATTTGTTATATTGGTATATCAGTTACTAGGTAGATGAAACCTGAACCTCAAATTTCTCTATCCACTTTAGCTCAAGTCATGACTGGGCCACTGGATGGCTCGAAATGCGAAATTTCGCTTTTCATTGGGAATTTGAGAAAAATCTAAAAATATTTTAATACTAAAAATTTTAACGAACCCCGATGCTTTTGAATATGGATGATGGAAAACTTTCCGAATGACACTGAGGTGGAGGGATTTTCTGGATAGTTAAAAATGGTTAGAATTTGGGTAAAAAATTTCAAAAAATCTTGTAAAAGTAGTGTTTGAATCATGTTTTTGATGGTGCAAATGGATTCAACACTATGAGAAACTTTTAAGGCACTCAAATTCTTGAAATTTAATGGTGGAAATAGATTCAGCACTATTAAAAACCTTTAAAACACCCAAAATTTTGAAATTTAAACACTATAACCTGGATTTACAAAAATCCTTATAAAATTTTATTGAAATTTCCATAATTCTCAAAGAAAAAAACTACCCATTTAAACTACAGCAAACTTTCCTATCACATGTTGTCAACTTTCCTGTTAATTAATAAATCCTGGGCATCGAGATAGCAGGATATCGAACACATTTCTATGTAGGTGCACCATCAAATTCTCTGTGTTGATAGGTTGAGGGATCTAAGCTTTTTATCAATAATTTTAATGACTTCCATGAAATTGAGTAGTCCCAAAAAAACCCAGAAAATAACAATTTTAAGTCGTCTTCATATTCTTTTCTATATTATGACCATGAGCGTTTTATAATAGATATAATCCTCAAACCTCAACTTTTTGGCTATAACGGTGGTATGCCAATATGCCAAGGGCTCCAATACCATAGGTGCCATACCTTATCAACCATGTGACCTTGTACCGTGATCGAGGGATACATTATACTAGAGTATCAGGAAAATAAAATACCATGCAATTTCCAAATCACCGATGTGGAAATATGTTGATGACTTTAAGCCCTTAGGCACTACAATTTAACATTTTGTGATTGGGCATTGTGACCCAGCGCTGTTATATACCAGATATTGGAATAATACAGTGTTCTTCCTTGTGAAATCAGTGATATGCCGAGGGGAAGTAATCCCTTAGGCACTGCACCTTAACGGTGCATGATCAAAGGCGTCACCAGGAGCTAATCCCATATCGGGTATTGAGTAATTATTGGAACACAGGCCTTTGTAAAACATCGATATGCCAAGATTATGAGTGGTGATTAGCCCTTAGGTGCTACACGTTGGTGCCTCTACGATCAAGGGCTTGACCAAAGGGTATCGTCTATAGGGATATTGAGAAATCCCATGAACTCCAATGTAAAATTGCTGATATGCCGAGCAACAGAAAGACCGGTAGTTGTCAGTGATGTGTCAGTTTGTTAACCAATGACAGAGGATCGAAATTCATGGGATTTGCAAGGTGTTTGCATTATAATAAATTTTATATTTTTCATCAAAATTTGATGTTTGACTGCTCAACAATTTTCTGCGCCTTATTTCGGGTTTTGCCCAAGTTTAGTGTTTCAATCTATGGATTTTTAGGTTTTCCAAATTTTAGGTTTCGACTTCGTACTCTGCTTTGGCTAATTTTTGAGGTTTGGTCGTGATTGTTTTTGGGCCATTTTCTTTCATTGAATTACACCAAAGAGTTTTCTCATTGTTTTGACTTCAAGGACAATGACTTCAATGACAACATAATGACAACAATCTCCCATTTTGTTATGGATGGAAACCTCAAACAAATTCCTCAACAAAATGTTATTATAGATTCCTTATGTTTTCTATTTTTGCATTTAAACTCCTTTTGACTGTCCACTATTGCTATCTGCAATATTTGAACTCCCCCTGTCTGCCTGTCTACAAGTCAAACTTCCCTTATCCATTTGTTTGCAAGTTGAACTCCCTTTGTCTGTCAGTATGTCTGCATGCAATTCTTCACTTTATCTACAAATCCTACTCCTTTGAATTCAATAACAAAGGGTTCCCCCTTTAAACTGATGTGTATTTTCAGTAATAATTCTCCTATTTTTTAGACTACCACCCCTGAACGTATGTTCTATAGTATGTAAATCCAATTCTTTTTTCTGCTCATCTTCCAGTAATAGCCTTTGATGATGCATTTGAATGAACAAGTCCCTATTTTGTTTCTCATGCAATTAATATGTTTCAATTGTTTCCAGGCATTCTTCAACTGCAACTCATCTCTATAGTTTCCATCTTCTTGATGTGATTTTGGGTACTACACTTTTCCTTTAATTGATGAGATGAGAGATATATCACTCCCAATTTCTGTTTGAGATATTCAAATGTCTCTCTCGGAAGAGGTTTTGTAAATATATCTACAATTTGTTCTATAGTAGTAACGTATTCCAACTTAACCTTTTGATTAGCTACCTATTTTATGAAGAAATGATATTTAATAGGAATATGTTTCGTCTTTGGATACATAACTCGACTCTTTGAGATATTAATTGCACTTGTATTATCATAGATAATTGATACAAGTTGATAATATTTTACCTTGATATTATTTAGAATCTGCTTCATACAAAGAACCTGAGTATAACATGCGATTGCTACAATATATTCTACTTTAGTTGTGGATAGAGAGCTTGATTTTTTTTTCTTGCTCAACCATGAGACTAGGGAATTCTCAAAAAGAATGCTCCACATATGGTTCTTTTATTATCATCAACACTTCTTGCCCAACCTGTATATTCTATTAAGGTGAAATTTTTGTTGCTTGAGTACTGTAGGGAAAAATCCATAGTCCTCTTCAGATTTTTGAAATTTCTTATTGCCGCCTATACATGTGTCTCCTTTGGTACAGATTGAAACCTTGAAACCAATCCTATAGCTTGCATTATATTAGGTTTTGATGTTGTCAAATATAATAAGCTTCCAATCATTGACATGTTCAATGTTTGATTTACTTGTGAATATTCATCATATTTTCTTAGTTTGCATCCTATGACCATGGGAGTGTTGATTAGTGTACAATTTTCCATTCCAAACATCTTCAAAATTTCCTTAAGGTATTTGGTTTCAAAGATGAATATACCTTTACCTGATTGAGCAACCCACAATTCTAGGAAGAATGATAATTCTGCTAGCATAGACATTTCAAATTCTTTCTGCATTTTTACTGCAAACCTTTGGCTCATTGTGTCAACATAAATTCCAAAAATGAATCATCCATGTATACAACTATGATTAACAAATTTTAATTGTTTGATTTAATGTAAAGGTTTCTGTTGACACCTAATCCTCACGATTGGGTGAATTTATGTAAATAGTTAAATTATGAATGTGAACAGTCATCAGAAGATGAACTGAGCAGTCACACCCTTTTGTATATAACAATAGCCTACCTAATGAAATGATTACTTGGTCCAGAGCGGAAGGCAGAAGAACGCCTCTGTTGAATCAACATACCACCAGTAACATAACTGTTTTTCATGCTGCCTGAAATACGTTTGCTGCTTTGAGTATTTGTACAAATGAATGCTGTTTTTCAAATGAATGGTATCAATGCATATCGAATGTAACGGTATCGAATGCTGCCGTTTTTCAAATAAATGCTGCTCATAATATCGAATGTAATGGTATCGAATGATGCCGTTTTTCAAATAAATGCTGCTCATGATATCGAATGTAATGGTATCAAATGGTGTAACCTCAGCGTATCAATTCGAATGGTTTCAAATGAATCATTGTTCCAACGCATGAAGGAAACTTCACGCTACGAGTTCTATTATCAGATACCTTGCCGGCATTACTTTTTGAGATCAACGAACTCGTTTGTTGTTTTGGGTAACTCCATGACATAGAGTCCTGCACGGGTTATCCACTTCTGGTTTCTTTGGCATTCCACTTGTCCCTTTTGCAGAACCAGCGCACACCCAGGATATCAAGTTTTAAAATCCACAAGAGTAGAACAGATTTCGGCAACAGTCTCGGAACCAATTACTTCAGGGAGCCACGACATTTTGAATTCGGAGGAAAGGCAGAGCGCAAGTTCTTCTGGCCTGCAGAACCGAGACGAGTACTGTTAATAAGTATTGAAATTTAAAATAGACAGTATATGCTTGTGGATAGTATTGAAATTTCGATACAATTTATTTGCTAATGTTTGGTGAAGATCTTTAGCGCAGCGGAAATGAATAGCGTTTGGATGGTCTTAATACATTTTGTATATAGTGTTTGGTGAAGATCTTTAGGGCAGCGGAATTCTATTCATACCTTCCAATAATCAATAGTATATGAATAGTGTTTGGATGGTTTTAATACACTTTGTATATAATGTTTGGTGTGGCTGCTGGGATATATATACCACGCTCTTGGGCTACCATAGTGTTGTTTTCATAAAGTTATTTTCAAAGTGACTTGATATCAGAATCAATTTTCTTTTAGCAGCAGAAGTTTTTTTTTTTTTTTTTCCTCCACAAAAGCACATTTTTGCCAGCAAAAGCATTTTTACAGCTCTCGGATTTTACAATGCATTCAATCATACCTATGGTGGGAATAGTTCTCACTGGCAAGGAGAACTATCCTGAATGGTCCCGGATGATAAAACACACCCTCATCTTCAATGAGTTGTGGAAGGGAGTGTGTGTCCGAGAAGGAGACAATGACCCAGTACAACCTACCTCAGACAAAGAACTCGTCATTTGGGAAAACAAGAACAGAAAAGCTTATGCATTAATCGCAGCATCTGTAAATGAAGAGGTGAGTCGCCATATTTCTTCATATTCAACTGCCTTTGAAGCCCTACAAAAGCTGAAAGAGCTCTATGACTCACATTCTGCACTTGAAGTTGTCCAACTCATGATTAAACTCTTCACTCTTGAACTGCAAAATAATGATCCTCTTGCTCTTGCATTTGAAGTAAAATCTATAATGCATGATATCAAATCCAATAAGTTTGAATTGTATATTCCTCTTATTGCTTTTCTCAAGGCACTTTATCCTACTTACTCCAATTATCTTGAGTCTTTGCAAGCAAATGGAAATCTCAAAGATATAACCTTTGACTCTCTTGCGAAAAAATTTGCTGAAAGAGAGAAAGCTTTTGGAAAGAAGACAACCCCTGAGTCTTCTAAAGAGACTGTGTGCCTTGCTCATAAAGAAAAGCATCCTGCTCAAGATTCTACAAGAGGAAGAGGTGGACGAAGAGGAAGAGGAAGATATTTCAAAGGCAAGGGGGCAGACATTCTCAAGGACAAAAGGCAGATTTACACTGTATTCGCTGCAAAAGAAATGGATCACATGATGCCTCTACATGCAAGCTACCATGGGACAAAATTGAGCAGAAAAGAAACCAACAAAAAGGTAAAACTGATGATACAGACAAAGGTAAAGCACCTGAATCCGCTCACTATGTTGAGGCACAATGTAACATTGGAGTAAATGAAGATTTGTTTAATATTTCACTTGCTTCCTGGAAAAATGATTGGCTGCTTGATTCAGGAGCAACCTGTCACATGACTCATAGAAAAGATTTTTTTGAAGATTTCACTGACAATGTTGATGGAGTAGTATACTTTGCAGATCAGTCAAAATCAAGCCATCAGGGCTTGGCACAATCAGGCTTAAACTTCCTGGTCTCTCAGACTTTCTTCTTGATCATGTTCTATATCTCCCACAGCTCAAGAGAAACTTGTTGTCCTTGGTCCACTTCACCAGCAAAGGTCACTCCATTCATATTTTGATGGCAAGCTTGAGGTGAGAAAAAAGGCATCGATCACCTTCACTTGTCATTTGAGGGGAATAGAAGAAGAAAGACTTTATCAAACTGCAAGGAACATCTACTCATGCACAACATTTCTCATATATTTCTCATCATCAAGAAGGTACACTTCCATCAAGTTTATTATGGCATGCTAGATTTGGACATTTAAACTATGACAGTCTCCGTTTATTGAAGAAAAATGGTGTTGCTGGTTTGCCTACAATTCCTAGAAACTTAAGCAATGTGATGCTTGCATTCTAGGAAAGCATAGCAAACAGTGATTTCATGACTCACATTCAAGAGCACATAGGAAGCTTGAACTTATTCATTCAGATTTATGTGGTCCAATGCCTGTTCCTTCTGCAAATGGAAATAAATATATCGTGACATTATTGATGACTACACCAGAATGTGTTGGGTTTATTTATTGAAGAACAAATCTGATGCTTTCCTAACATTCAAGAATTTTCATAAATGGATTGAAAATGATGCACAATCTCATATTGGGTCTATCGCACTGATAATGGAAAAGAATATACATCAAATGAATTTGAACAATATCTTCGCCAACATGGGATTAAACATCAAACAACTGTGCCTTATAATCCCCAACAGAATGGTGTAGCTGAAAGAATGAATAGGACAATCTTAAATATCGTACGATCCGTGATTTTCTTCAAAAATGTAAAGATAATGTTTTGGGCTAATGTTGTTCTATGTGCTGCATATATAAAGAATAGATGTCCATCTAATGCTATAAGAAACAAAACTCCTTATGAATTGTGGTATGGACATGTTCCTTCGATAAAACATCTCAGGGTCTTTGGTTCCACCTGTTATGCTTTGATACCAAAGGTACATAGAAACAAACTTGGTGCTAGAAGTCGTAAGTGTATTTTCTTGGGGTATTCAAATACCTCTAAAGCATACCGCCCTATGATGAAGTAAATAAAAATTTTGTTGTGTCTAGAGATGTAATTTTTCTTGAATCATCCAAATCTGACAATGTTGTTGAGCGGCAACTTGATCGCTTGGATAGATTTGCAAAAATGAAATCATTTCAAGAATTTGATAATCAGATTCCACATCTTGAAGGGGGGATTCCTATACTAGATCAACATGTGGAATCTTCTTTTGAAGAAGATTCTCCCCCGTCTGAAACTCCGACAACGGATGATGCTTTTTAAGTGATGTAATTGATAGAATTGGGAGACTCAATCTTGATTCAGTCCAACTCAATCAACAGAGAAGCTTGGACCATCTCAGAAAGGTCCCCCAAAGTGGCTGACGAAGACACTTGAAAGTGTTCATCCTGATGAAATTGGAAAAACAGGAACCAGAAATTCAAACCGACAATATGGAGGTGATGTAGATGACTCAAATTCACCTGTTGATATGGATGTTTCTTATGATTGTGAATTGAACTTGTCTACAGATTTTGAACCAACTTCCTTTAAAGAAGCTGCTTCTCATGATGAATGGAAAGAAGCAATGCAAAAGGAGTATGATGCCCTCATAAAGAACGGCACTTGGAAGCTGGCTGATCCTCCATTTGGAACCAAACCAATTGGCTGCAAGTGGGTCTACAAGAACAAGTATAAAGCTGATGGCTCACTTGACAAGCACAAAGCTAGGCTTGTGGCAAAAGGTTTTGCACAGAAGCAAGGGGTTGATTATGAGGAGACTTTTGCCCCCACAACAAAATGGGCTACCATCTGGACACTCTTTGCCCTAGCAACTCAGAACGGTTGGAGAGTCCATCAAATGGATGTAAAAACTGCTTTCTTGAATGGAGATCTAAAAGAGAATGTTTTTATGTCCTAGTCTGAAGGATTTGCTGTGAAAGGACATGAACATAAAGTATGCAAATTGGTGAAGTCTTTGTATGGCCTCAAACAAGCACTGCGAGCCTGGTATGAAAAACTAACTGAGTATCTTCTGAAACTCAATTTCAAACATTATGATCTTGATGATGCAACTTTATTTGTCAAGAAAGTTGGCAAAACAGTTGTATATCTTGTGGTATATGTAGATGATCTTTTGATGACAAGGAACAATGAAAGCTACATTGCATCCATAAATAAGGAATTGGGGAAAAGTTTTGAAATGCCTGATTTGGGCTGTGTTCATTACTATCTTGGTATTGAAGTAACCCAACATCCAAAGTCTATATTTCTTTCTCAAAAGAAATACATTGGAGATTTTTGAACGGGTTTGGCATGACAGGGTTCAATCCTCTTACTACTCCAATGAAACAAAACTTAAAGCTCACATCTATTGAAGGAAAAGAATTTGAGGATGCAACAAATTATAAACAACTTGTAGGAAGTCTCAACTACCTTACTACTACTAGACCAGATATTTCATTTGCTATTGGAATCCTCTCCAGGTTTATGCAAAAGCCTTGTGAAGGACATTGGTCTACTGCAAAAAGAGTTCTAAAGTACTTGAAGGGAACTCAAGACTTTGGAATCAAGTATACATGGTGGATGACTTCAGTTTGATTGGATACTCTGATTCAGACTTCGATGGAGACAAAGAAACTGGGGTATCTAGTTCAGGATATGCTATGAGTCTTGGATTAGGAGCTGTCTCCTGGAGATCACGCAAACAATGAGTTCCAGCAGATTCCACAACAGAAGCAGAATACGTGGCAGCAGCTGAAGCAACAAAAGAAATTGTGTGGCTCAGGAAATTCTTGAAGATTTGCAGGTAAAACAAGTACAATCAACTCCACTCATGATTGACAACACCTCTGCAATAAAGTTGGCCAAGAACCCAAAATTCCATGATCGAACGAAGGATATCAATACAAAATATCATCTGATTTGACATCATGTTGAGGCCAAAACAATCCATCTCCGTCATTGTTCCACAAATGAGCAAATTGTAGACATCTTCACCAAAGCGCTTGGAAGAGAAAAACTTGAGAGATTCAGAACGATGCTTGGACTCACCAACATCCCTTCAGATTAAGGGGGGGATGTTGACACCTAATCCTCACGATTGGGTGAATTTATGTAAATAGTTAAATTAGGAATGTGAATAGTCATCAAAAGATGAACTGAGTAGTCACACCCTTTTGTATATAACAATAGCCTACCTAATGAAATGAAATAGAAACAGTTTTACTGCCTATTGGAGAGTTACTGCCTGGCCTGACAGTTTCTATCTATTGTTCCCCTTTTGAATCCTTGATGTTATAGATATTTATCAAGTCTTGAATACCTGGCCTTAGGAGCCCGCTTTAGTCCATACATATCTTTTTTTTAATTTGCATACATATTCTTAATTTTTTGATAGTTGGAATCCCTCTATTTGTTCACCATACACCTCTTCTTCTAAGTCTCATTCATGAAAGTTGACTTAACATCCATTTGAAAAACTTTGAACTTTATGAAACATGCAAATTCTAGGAACATTTTGATTGTTTCAAGTTTGGACGCTAGGGCAAACATTTATTCAAAATCAACACTTTTCACTTACGCATACACTTTGCAAACTAATCTAGCCTTATTTTGTTGAGTTTGTTTTTGTTGATGTCAACACAAGTAGAAACCAAAGAAGCCTCGCACGTGTTGAGGAAAATTGATGTAAAGGACAATGTTTTTGATCATGAGACTGTCATCATTTGTTTCTCCTCATCATATTGATTCTAATGGTAGGTGGCATGCCACATGGATCCTGTTTGTTGAGGAGATATGGATTCTTGAAGTTGAAACCCCATATCCCCAAAATAAGAGGATAAGGGCAACTTGTTGGTTGGTTGATTAAGTGGCACTTAGTCTCAATAATATTTAATCAAATTGTAATGGGCCTTTTTAATCACTTGTGTATGAAGAAGGTTGTTAATTATAAAATAATTGGATTAAAGTTGACCTCCAAGAAGAATTCATTTTGGATCCAAAATCAAATTTGAATTTCAAAATTTGAAATTCGTCTCCCTCCTCTATCAAGTTGGCTGGCCCCTCCTAGAAGCCTCCATGACCTCTATATAAAGGAACCCTTTTGGAAACTATCTAAGGCATCAAGGGTGAATTATCTCTCTAAAATGGAGTGGCTTTGTGGTGTCACACCAAACTTAAGAAGAGGCTAAGTAGGTTTTGAGTTTAATTTTTATGTTGGTTACGGTTATTCACTGGGGCATTAAGGGTTTTTAGAGGCCATTGGGCCTTTTCTAAAGCACATCTGGGTTACCCTCTAACGAATTTCATGGTTTTACTGAGGCACAATTATCTAAGTTTTTTGACCCTCCAATACTATAATACTACGACTTTTTGAAGGTTAATCTTGGTATAAATTTTGTTGATCTTTCATGGATCCAAATGTATATTGAGTATTGTTCGACCTTCTGTGGTGACAAAAATCTAGACCATAACAAATGACTTGGTGAAGGATTTCAAAAGTAGTCTCAGTGACATAGAACTCAGATCTCTCTGTGGAAACCTGTGCACCATTCTGAGATCACTCTTTTGTATTATGTTGATCTTTCAAGATCAAAGCAAGTCTATTATCTCTACATTTATTATAGACAGATATGAGGTATGATCATGTGCCAATCTGTGGGATTGTTTATGGGTCAAAGGAATCTATTCTAAGTCCTAAATCTGGCTGAGACCAATCCTAATAATTTCTGGGTTTGATCGTTGACTTTTCTTGTGATAATCCAAAGTGATCTGAAGATTATTCAAGGGAAAAGTCTGTGGGGTATTGTAGCTTTTTTATGGCCATTCAAGGTCTATTTGTGAAAGTCATCCAAAAGCTATGTTGAGGTATGTCCTGTGAGATTTCAATTGAACAAATTGAAGATGTCTTCTTGAAGCACACTGTGATAGAACAACTGAAGTGTCTGAGGTCTGTTTGGATTGTTGGAGTGGAATATGAACCAGGAGCCACAATCTAGATCTCAACCTGAGTGTCATAGTTCCAATATCAAATCTAATCTTTGTAGTGCAAACCAAATCTAAGCCTATGGAGCATTGATTTACTATCAAAGTACAAAGGGATTTCTAAGGGTTTTTTAAGAGCATAAGAAGAGGGTTTCATATACACAAGTATTAAAGGTAGTAGTTTCAATCATAAGTACAATATTGATAGCAAGATCAATAGAGAAATTTTGAGGTCTAAAATAGGCCTCCCAAGGAATATTATAAAATAATAGTGGAAATAATAAAATAAGATTAGATTACCTCATCAAGTTTTGGAGGGAAAAAAAGAAAAAAACTATTTTTTCGACTTACCTCCCTATGGTTTTATTCAAATTTCGAGTGGAAGAACTCATTGGATGCAAAATTTAATTTTTCATCTAAGGAGTACCCACGTTGCATACTTTTGATGGACCCTACTACACAAAAAATCCGAAATACATGAAAAAACATGATTGTAATCACGTTTTTCATGTATTTCACATTTTCCGTGTAGTAGGGTCCATCAAACTTATGCAACATGGTTATTCCTTGGATGAAAAATTAAATTTTGTATCCAACGAGTGCTATCACTCAAAATTTGAGTAAAACCATAGGGAGATAGGTTGAAAATACTAGTTGGAAAAGTAGTTTTTTAATTTTTGTTTTTGTTTTTTTGTTTTTTGTTTTTTTTGTGTTTTTTGTTTTTTTGTTTTTTTTTTTTGTTTTTTGTTTTTGTTTTATATATATCTTGTTACCTTTTTACTCCAAATATGGTGATTCATCCCCCATGGTTAACATCATCATATTGAATCCTATTGGTTCTTATAAATTGTTTTTTTGTTGTACATTTTTGTTTTGAGACCCATTTCCGACCTCAAAATTTCTTTAATGAGAGGAAAGGTGGACTAACAAAATATAATCAATAGTAAAGGAAGGTATCTTTAGACACATATTTGACACTGAGTGGCTTAACATCATCATACTTAAAGGGAAACTTCAGGTACTATTGATAAATCAATGCTAGTATAATTAGGGTTTGATTTCTCTTTCTTGATAATTACTTGTGAATTATGTTGGCTTCTTTTACTTCTTTATTATATTATATTTCATCAAGAAATTACCAAATTATGTGTGTATAAATATCACAAGAAAAAGAGACACAAGATGTAGGCACTCTTCCACGGAAAAATCCCTATCTAGGGGAAAAGCCAGTCAAAATTCTTCCTTCAGTAGTTAAGACGAGATAATCCAAGATTCTTCAACCTAGACACAAAGTTCCTCCAACCACTAAGTCATCCCTTACTTCCAACAAATTCGATCTAGATCTTTGACCCTGTAGCAACAACACTTCGACCTAGTAAATCCAGAATTTCGACCTTCCCAGAAGAAAAAATTTGACCCAACAAATCCAAAACTTTGACCTTCTCGTAGCTTAACTTCGACCCAACAAATATCCCAGTAAATTCACATAAAAGAGAGAGAGATAGCTCAGAAAATTCGACTTGCAATCCTTCCTTCTTCTCCTTAACTTCACACTTTTTATGCACTTTCTTCTTGTGTATCAAACTTGTTGAGTTGATTTCCAAATAGATCAAACTACTCTTGTGTATATAGCCTCTTATGTGGGTCGAATTGTCCTCTTGTAGGCCGACCTCATCAAGCAAGGGATGACTTGGTGTGGAGGTGACAAATTACATATTTGACTCAATAATAATTCTTTTTACATGATTCAAAAGCCCAAGAAGGGTCTCATTGAATGAAAAATGACTCTAATTAATCAATATAAAACCTATAAGTCCTCAATCGGGACTTTGACACATAAAATGATGACCCAAGCATGAAACTGGTGCTTTAATAAGTCATTGTAATAATAATAAATTTTTTCTTTTTCATTCTTTATATAAATATGAAGATCGAGCCTAGTTACATTCTTCAACATGTACAACAATGGTACACTTTGTATAAGCAAATATGAGTTATGAAAATTGATGTGTGATTTGATTGAAGATATTTCTAAATATTGTGATAGAAATGTGTGTTTTATAGTATTCACGAAGGCATGTTTGTAGTTGACATACTTAAACATCCATCAATAGAAAAGGGTTTCATTGAATATCTTTGTAAGCGGGTCATTATCCTTGGGATAAGAGCCCACAAACTGTTTCTCTATTTTATATATATCTTAACGGTGGTTGGGTGGTGCAAGGTAGTGTTGGACGTTGGACAAACCAACGCTCCCCGTGTGTTTTGTTACATGGAATAATTATTGATTTTGGGTAGCATCGGATGTGCTCTAGCCTTGAAAATTGGTGGAGAGGCTAAGGCACATGAGGTCTCCAAGTCCCAGAAATCGTTTGGAGAAATTCCACCCAGATGAGGAGTTATTAAAATAATTAATATTTTTAATGGGTTCCTAAGTTTAAACTTAGGAAAATAAAAATATTAAAGTGCACTAATAAAATATGGGTGAGAAAGTTCTAAGTGACAAGGATCAAGCTAGTTCTAATCTTAGCTGTTGATTAGGGACTTAATCTTGGTCGTTGATTCGTCAACAGGAAAAGTATAAGAGGAGGTTTGAGGGTCAGTTGGAGATACACCAAGTGATCAAAGAATTCAATTTTCGGGGGTGAGGTTTGCTGAGGAAATCGAGTTAGTGATCAGAGTTGTAGTGAGGGGCAGTTCAGCAAGGGATTTTCGTTTGAGGCTTAAGAATACATAGTTGAGAGGCAGAACAATGCCGGGAGAGATAGCGTAGGCCCTAGAAGGGCTGACACAGAGGTCGTAAAACTGATGCAGAGGACACAGAGGGTTGACACAATGAGACATCGAAGTCGCAGAGGTCGACGTTGGGCCTTAGAAGCAATGTTGGGGAGATTTTGTGGGGTAGACTAGGAGAATATCAGCAAATTCTGAGCCAGGAGAGGGTGACCTAGCTCCTAGAGGAGTGACGTAGTTTTAGAGCACTGTCTGGAGTAGCTTTCGCTATCCAGTAGAGGGAACAACCAGAGTCACTGTGGGGTTTGATCATCCGTTTGTTGATTTGTCGGAATATCTGTCTCTGGATAGAGGTACTACTGCCGAGGATATTCTCTGTTGGGTGAGCCATTTCTAGCACCTTAGTTGTATTCACAAAATCTGCTTAATAATACAAACCCTCTATATGGTGCATCGGTTTTCTTGAATTGGGTTTTTCGGGGACAATTGTCCAAAAATAACGGTGTCCCTTGTGTTATTGTCTCAGTTAATTTCAGTGCATGATCTGTATATTTGTGAAGGCTGCAATACTGTTTACTTCGGTGTTTATGCAATTAAATAACTTGTTAATGTAAAGAACAAGTAGGAGATTATAAACCAATAATTGCAATAGGGGTTTTTGATGTGTTAGATTCAGGATTTTTCACATGGTATTAGAGGGGTTGCAGATCATAGGAAACTGAAGACACTAGCCAAGAAATATGAGAGTTGATGGAAGAGAAGCAGTTGTCTCGAGAGATAGTGTTGTTCTAGCCTCGAAGAGGCAAAAGGAGGAGTGACGCAGTGCAGAAGAGGTGACACAGAGGCTCACGCAGTGCTTGCATCAACATTTTGAGTTGGGAGAGGAAGATGTAGTAGTTGGGAGGAGCCCACGCAGTAGCTGCGCCAACCATCAGGGCTAGTGCAGAGGCAAAGAAGGGCATATCAAGCTCACGTAGAGCCACACCATCTTTCTGAGCCAGGAAGGATTGACGCAGTTGGCCAGGAGGAGCAGATTCAACCCACGCAAAGATTGTGTAGAGCCTAAAGGGCTTAGATTCTTCGAGTTTCCAAGGCTAAGGGAGCTGTGCATATTTTGATTTGAGGAGCTGGTGGGATGCTGTTTTTTTCAGTGTAGAACATTGTCTAAGGAGACTGAACCAAGGTAGAGGGAAGTACTATCTTCACAAATTTCTAGCCAAGAAATCTAGATCCGGGTTGCAGCAGCAAAGGAGGATTGAAGAGGAGTGATTCAGTGGTTGGACGAAGGATTTCTGAGAGGGAAATCAGGACTCAGAGGGAGTCTAGAGAAGAGGAACATATATGACAATGAATGGGTTGAGGGATCAGGACAAATTGGAGAGAGAATCTAATTTTGTCATCTGGAATGCCAAGATCTTCGCAATCCTAGACAAACATCACGTCAAGGACTATGCCTTGAAGGTTGTTGCTAAACCGGTCGACGCTGATCCATTGAAGAAATACAAGGAGGCCTAGGCTAAGGCCAAGTGCATGATCTTAGACGGGGTCAAAGATCATGTAATACCACACATTGCTGAGAAGAACAAAAAAAGGGAGGTGTGGGAGACCCTGACCACCTTGTATCAGGGCTCTTCCGTGCAATGGAAGATGCTATTAGAAAATCAACTGAGACAGTATGAGATGCAAAATGGAGAGGAGATAGATCCCTTCCTTCTCAAGTTGGAAGGGATTCACGACCAACTTACTTCTGTGGGGTATACATCGGATCCAGAGTTCATAGTAAAGACTGCTCTGAATGCAGTCTCTGAAGAGTGGGAGATGTTTCCAAAACATTTTGGGAAGAGCAACTCTCCCCAGTTGGGAGGAGATGCAGGCAACTCTTTGAAAGGAAGAACTCAGGAGATTGACCAAGGCAGGAGTAGAGGTAAGGGAGTTCGAATCAAGAAGGAGGAGGAGGAGGATGCAACTCTCGCATCAGCGAGACAACATGGGCTACAAAAGAGGAAGAAGAAAGACATCTCCAAGGTCAAGTGCTTCAACTGTGGGGAGATGGGACATTATGCCTCTTAGTGCCCCAGGAAGAAATGAAAGGGAGAAGCTTCCGACTCAAAGGTTGCTCCAACAAACGTGGAGAAGGATGTCGAGATTGATGATGATTGTGCCATGAGTGCTCATGCACCTCTAGAGAAGAGGTGGGGAGAATTGGAGTTGTAGTCGAGAGGACTACAGAAGGGGGCAGGATCCTTGAGGTGCCCAAACTCTTGGATCACATATGGCTATAGGAGCCCTTAAAGATAGTAGCATGATGACAGGTCCCCGGTGGAGCAAGGTGTGATGGAGCGGCAAGGTAGTGCTAGAGTGCAGAAGTCTGTAGCAGCATAATGGAGGTTGCAACAGTGTGAGAGCCACAAAAGAGGTTGCAACAATGCAGTGGCAGCAGAGGGAGCACATGATAGCAACATAGGTAGCTTCAACATCACGAGGCTTCTAAACTAAGCAGGATGTTAGTGAAGTCAGTTACTTCTCGGTAACTGAGTTGCAGTGCAACAGTTAACAGTGGCAGTGCTATGGGCAGCATAATGCAACATGTTGAGAGGGAACTACAATACAAATGTAGCAGTGGCAGTGGAAGTGTCATGGGCAGCAGTATAGGAAGCAACAGTGTAGTGGATGTGGGGCAGCATACCAAGCATCAACAAAGAGGACCAATGCGGAGGATCAGTATGATGAAGCATTGCTAGAGCACATTCCTCACTAAGAGGGAGTGTTGATTTTGGCTAGCATCGGATGTGATCTAGCCTTGAACATTGGTGGAGAGGCTAAGGCACATGAGATCTCCAAGACCCAGAAATCGTTTGGAAAAATTCCACCCAGATGAGGAGTTATTAAAATAATTAATATTTTTAATGGGTTCCTAAATTTAAACTTAGGAAAATAAAAATATTAATGTGTATTAATAAAATATGGGTGAGAAAGTTCTAAGTGACGAGGATCAAGATAGTTCTAATCTTAGCCGTTGATTAGGGACTTAATCTCGACCATTGATTCGTCAACATGAAAAGTATAAGAGGAGGCTTGAGGGCCAGTTGGAGATACACCAAGTGATTAAAGAATTCGATTTTTTGGGGCGAGGTTTGTTGAGGAAATCAAGTTAGTGATCAAAGTTGCAGTGAGGGGCAGTTTAGCAAGGGATTTTCATGCGAGGCTAAAGAATACATAGCAGAGAGGCAGAATAGGGTCGGGAGAGATAGCGTAGGCCCTAGAAGGGCTGATGCAGAGGCTGTAAAGCTGACGCATAGGACACAGAGGGCTGACACAGTGAAACGCAGAAGCCTGAGAGGTGGAAGCTAGGCCTCAAAAGCAGCACTTGGAAGATTATGTGGGGAATACTAGGATAAGATCAAAAAATTCTAAGCCAAGAGAGGGTGACATAGCTCTTGGAGGAGTGACACAGTTCTAGAGTAGTGCTTGGAGCAGCTTTCCCTGTCCATCATAGGGAATAGCCAGATTTTCTATGGGGTTTGATCATCCGTTTGCTGATTTGTCGTAATATTTGTCTCTAGATAAAGGTACTACTGCCAAGGATATTATTTGTTGGGTGAGCCATTTCTGGCACACTAGTTGTATTCACGAAATCTTCTTAATAGTACAAAACCTCTATATGCTACATTGGTTTTCCCGAATAGGGTTTTTTGGGGACAATTATCCAAAAATAACGGTGTCCCTCGTGTTATTGTCTCAGTTTATTTCAGTGCATGATCTCTATATTTGTGAAGGATGCAATAGTGTTTACTTCGATATTTATGCAATTAAATAACTTGTTAACATAAAGAACAAGTAAGAGATTGTAAACCAGTAATTGTAGTAGGGGTTCCTGATGTGTTAGATTCAGGAATTTTCACAATAAGCGCCTCTCATCATCCTTATCTATGGCGATGTGATCATTGACCAAGACCTACAGGTTTTGGTATAACGACAATCATGATTCCCAACAAGTGGTATCAGAGCGTAGGTCATGATTTCGATACACACTCGTCTCACGTTGGGGGTGAGATTGTTGGAAGTTGGATAAAAAAACGTTCCCCATGTATTTCATGACATGGACTAATCGCCTCTTATGACCCTTATATTTGGCAATGTGATCGTTGACTAACACCTGCGGGTTTTGGTCTAATGACAATCATGATTCCCAATGGGTAGGAGAGTGAAGAATCCTCTAGGTTGTAGCCTAAAATAATTCACAATGATAGGGCGGTGCTAGGGAAAGTTGGAGTTTGTAGGGTGTTAGAGCATCCTATCAGTTGTAGCTAATAAAATTAGGGCGTTGGAGCATCCTTTCAGTTGGAGTTGGTAAACTAGGGTGTTGGAGCATCCTTTCAGGAGTTGGAGCTTACTGATAAGTTGAATGATTTTCTAGAGTACTAGGAAGTTAGAGCTTCCTCTTCAGTTGGAGTTGATAAATTTTGTACTCATAAATTATATTAGAAAAGAATTTGGTGGTTTTTCTCCCGGAAGGGTGTTGAGTCCCAAACCTGCACTTCCCTATATACCCTTTCAGCCTTCTTTTTTTCCATTTACTTCATCCACCCAGCTGTCAAATCATTGCATATTAGTCTAAAAAGAGCTTATGAAATGGTTTCCTAACTATGTTTATGACTGTTGTTTGATTTAGATTTTTTGTTCAAACAGTTGCGGAAACTTGTCACTTTTCGCAGCCAGTCCAAGTTTCCGCAGCCATTTTGTTAAAGGCTATGTTACAGGTGTCCAATGGAGAAACCGGCCACATGGGCAAGATGCAAGTGACGTGTACATGGAGTGTGTCCCCTCAGTCCAGCCAAATCACTCATAAACGGTCATGGTCAACGACGGTCAAAGGAAGGGCCAAATGAGGAATTTTGCGGTGGCACGGCTCTGTTTTGCCCACGTGAAGGTTTGTGTGGCACGATCCTTAGTTTCCGGAGATACTGGCACAACTGTAGATCAGCCCATGAACTGAATCGAGCAGCCACCACTCCATGGATTCAATTGTCATAATGACCATAACACTAGATCTCAGGCCGTGGAGATTTATGTGTCTCTTGGCAGCATAAAATCTAGGAATTAGTTGCAGTACTTTCACTTATAAATAACGCGTTGACATACATTGGATAGCTAGTTTTTGGAGATGTAAATTTGACTATTGTTATTAGCCCACTGTACTGTACTTTACTTTGTTTTGTTACTGCACTTTAATATATGAGAAGACAACATTCCTGAATTCGATTTGTGACTAAGTAATTGGCTGACTGAGGTTATAGAGGGCCCCTGTACACCAAAGATTTGTGTAGTTTCTTACTTGCTTTCATTTACTGTTTTTATAATCATTACTTGTATATATTTTGTGCTGTTCTGATGTTCATTACTATCCATATTTCATTTATGTTTTCTTCATAACTATTAGCTGATCAGTGCTTCGTTTACAGGTTTTTGTAGGCAGCCCGGGCAAATTTACATATTTTTGATAACTACTGACATGAGATCATCTTGTCCTTTTTGCTGATTTTCATTTATTGCGTTTGATTCCAGCATTATCATTTCTTTCAAGTTTTGTTTTGCTTATTTACTTTTCTGCCATTCAGACATCATATTACTTACCTGTTTATGATTTCCTTTCTATGGCCAAGCGACTAAATTAGTAAGGAATCAGAATATTACTTGTTGTAGTATGATTTATTTTGCTTTCTTGCAAGTTAGAGATTGAATTACTTATGTCATTTTCAAGAGTTGAAATATGAATGAATAGTTAAATCTTAGTTTCCTTTTATGCAATTTAATTTCCCGCAATTTAGATATCATATTACTCAGCTTGTTTATGATTACTTCCTATAGCCGGAGCGAGTCGAAAGGTGAAGGGTCAGAGTATGGGTTGAAGTAGTGTGATTTAGTTTGCTTTGCTTTCAGTCTTTGAGTTGCTTTAAGTTCAGTTTTTATTTTCTTTTTCATACAGCAGTAAGGATACTGGCCATTGTCACTAGTTCACCGTTTTGGTACATTTACTTCCTTTTGAGAATTGATTTCATTATAGTCAGTTTGGAAACCTTCTTTTTGAGAACTTTTAAGTTTGGAAAATCATTGTAGAAATCACCATTACCATCCATACTTAACTTTCAATTTCGCCATCTCACACTAGGGAATCCACAGAAGATAAACCCAAAAACAAACTCAAAAACGACAAAAGACTAAGAAGACGGTTATCTTGCACATACAGTGCACTTCACTTCATCAGTTTATGAATCCCGGATTACATTTTAAATAGCAATTTAGGACATACTAAATTGACCAAAAATTTTGGCACCGTTGCCGGGGAAGTGAAACTAGGTAGCCAATTTCTTAAAAAAAAAAAAAAAAAAAAATTTCAAGGAAGGAAAATTGATAACCTCTCAGAGTATGCTCTCCTCTTGCACTTAGTGTGACCTGGAGGATAAGCAAAGAGAAAGTTATTGGTTTAATAGTTTCTTGAGTATGCTCTCTTCTTGCACCTAGAGTGACCTGGAAGATCAGAAAGAGAATTATTAGCTCGACTTGAAGAAAAATAAAAAATGACATGCATAGAGCAAGATATTCTAGGGGAAGGTTTTTAGCTAGAGCCAAGAGTTCGATTTTCACAACTCCATCTACTTCAAGGAATAGACAAGAGACACCTCCATCATCTCCAACTCATACTCCTAGCCTTAGGATTCCTGGAGTTCAAGAGGCAATAGTTGCATTAGGAGACTCTCCCAGACCATCCATCGAATTTGAATTAGGAAAAGATTCTTTCTTTCCTTCTATAGGGAGACACATTGTAATTGAAGAAGTAGAATCACCTGAGGAAGAAGAGGGAGAAATTCCTCCTTGTTCACCATTAGTAGAGGAACCACAGGACTTGAAATCTCTGAGGAAGCTATCATGAAAGAGGAGGTAGTTAACGGATTTGGTAGAGGTAGAGGTAGAGGAGGGGGAGGAGGAAACAATGGAGGAGGTACATGTAACAATGGGGGAAATAGGGATGGAGATAACTCATTCGGATTTCCTATAGTTGATGAGGATTCTCGAGCAACAATGAAAAATATTTCACCATCTGTCCTCCCAAACTTTCATGGGTTAAGAAATGAGGATCCTGAAACATTTCTATTTGAGTTTGAGGTTGTGTGTCGAACTTATAATTATCTGGAAGACTCTCAAAAACTCAAACTGTTTCCTTCTACATTGAAAGGAGTTGCTTTGAAATGGTTCATGGGATTACTCACCCAATCCATTAGGACTTGGAATGATATGAAACAAACATTTTTGGATAGATACTTGGACTATTGCATGCCCACCAATCATAAGGACGAGGTATTCAAAATGGTACAAAAAGAAGATGAAAACTTGGAGGATCTACTTGAAAGATTTCAGTATAACCTCAAAAGAGAAAAATGAGTAACCTCGAGTAGAAACCTTGAAGAGCCCTTCTATTAAAAGCCATTAAGAGAATGGATAGATATTTTGACACATGATGGGAAAAGGAGATATATCTCAACTTCCACTTCATGATATAGCAGAGCTATGTGTCCATCTCTCAAGGGGAAAATCTAAAACTAGAAAAGGGCCCAGAGATCCTTCTCTCATCAGAGCAAACAAATCTACAACTGGATCAATAAGTAGGGCTGAGATGGCAATATGCTTGATGAATTCAAAACTGATATCTTAGGGAGTCTCAGTGAGCAACTAGACACTCTTAAGATACATAATAAGCAGAAAGCAGAAGCTGAAGCTTTGGCCATCTTTTGCCCAAAATGTAGAAAGAAACATGCTCTAAGGGAATGTCCCTTGGATGCAAAAGTTGTAGAAACATGTGTGATTTGTTCAGAG